>JAEVFF010000921.1:17173-121632 GCA_018901945.1 Pugionium dolabratum | reverse complement strand
GATCTAAATCAAAAGTTACGGACGATTTAGTGAGGACATGCCTAGTTGATCGGCAAGTTAAAGTGATCATTCTAAACTTGTCATTGGTGCCCATTGAGTAAAGGCTTTATAAATGAAACATAATGCGTGGCATCACAGAGTTTTAGATAAATTGGATTAGTTGGACGCTTTGTCGAAGCAATTGTAGTCTTACATTTTATCACAATAGAGAAAATGGAGATAGTTTAACGTAGGGATTAGATTCGTGTCATTCGCCAATTAAAATGATTATTGTAAACTGATCATTTGTGCTCATTAAATAAAGGCTTATAAATGAAGCATAAAACTTGGCATCACGTAGTTTGGGATAGATTTGATTACTTGGACGCTTTGTCGTCTCTATTTTTTTCTCAAGTTTTGTCAAAATATAAAAATTGAGCTAGCTTAACGTGGGCATTGGATTCATGTCATTCAAAGATCGAAATCAAAAGTTATGGATGATTTAGTGCGGACATTTCAAGTTGATCGGCTTGTTAATATTGTTATTCTAAACTAAGTTAAGGCTAATAAATGAATCAAAATGCATGGAATCACACAATTTCGGATAGATTTTATTACTTAGATGCATTGTCGTATATTGTTTTATCTCAAATTATATCAAAATATAGAAAACTGAACTAGCTTAATGTGGGCATTGGATTCGTGTCATTCTGAGCTATAAATCAAAAGTCACAGATGATTTAGTGTAGTCATGTCAACTGATTGGCCAGTTAAAATTCTCATTCTAAACTCGTCATTGGTGCTCATTGAGTAAAAGCTTATAAATGAAGAATAATGAATGGCATCACGCAGTTCGGGATAGACTGGATTACCTGGATGTTTTGTCATATCTATTTGTGTCTCAAATTTTGTTTCAATATAGAAAATCGAAATAGCTTAACGTGGGCATTGGATTTGTGTCATTCTGAGATCAAAATCAAAAATTATAGACGATTTAGTGCCGACATGTCTAGTTGATCGGCCATTTTAAACTGATCATTGGTGCTCATTGTGTAAAGGCTTTATAAATTAAGCATAATGCATGTCACCACTCAGTTTTAGAATGATTTGATTACTTGGTTGCTTTGTCTTTTCTATTTCTATCTAAACTTTTGTCAAAATATAGAAAATTGAGCTAAATTAACGTATCTAGTTTTTTCGTATATAGTTTTATCTCAAATTTTGTCAAATTATAGAAAATTGAACTAGCGTAATGTGGGCATTGGATTCCTGTCATTATGAGCTATAAATCAAAAGTTACGGACGATTTAGTGCAGGCATGTCAAGTTGATCGGCTAGTTAAAATGATCATTCTAAACTGATCATTGGGGCTCATTGAGTAAAAGCTTATAAATGAAGAATAATTCATGGCATCATGTAGGTTGGTATAGACTGGATTACTTGAATGCTTTGTCGTATCTATTTTTGTCTCAAAATTTTTCACAATATAGAAAATTGAGCTAGCTTAATGTGGGCATTGGATTCGTGTCATTATGAGATCTTTATCAAAAGTTATGAACAATTTACTGCGGATATGTCTAGTTGATCGGCCAGTTAAAATGATCATTCTAAACAGATAGTTGGTGCTCATTGAATAAATGCTTATAAATGATGCATAATGCATGGCATCATGCAGTTTTAGATAGATTGGATTACTTGGACGCTTTTTTGTATATATTTTAGTCTCAAATTTTGGTACAATGTAGATCATTGAGCTAGCATAACGTGGGCATTGTAATAGTATCATTCTGAGCTTTAAATCAAAAGTTACGGACGATTTAGTGCGGACATGTCAAGTTGATCAGCCAATTAATACGATTATTCTAACCTGATCAGTGGTGCTCATTAAATAAAAGCTTATAAATGAAGAATAATACATGGCATCACGCAGTTTGGGATAAACTGGATTACTTGGACGCTTTCTCGTATCTATTTTTGTCACGATATAGAAAATTGAGCTACTTAACGTGGGCATTGGATTCGTGTTATTATGAGATCTAAATCAAAATATACGGACAATTTAGCGCCAACATGTCAAGTTGATAGGCTTGTTAAAATCATCATTCTAAACTGATCATTGGTGCTCATTCAGTAAAGGCTTATAAATGAACATAATGCATGGCATCACACAGTTTTAGATAGATTGGATTACTTGCACGCTTTTTTGTATATATATTTTTGTCTCAAATTTTGTTACAATATAGATAATTGAGCTAGCTTAACGTGGGTATTGGATTCGTGTCATTCTGACCTCTAAACCAAAAGTGACGGACGACTTTGTGCAGACAAGTCAAGTTTATCAGCATGTTAAAGTGATCATTCTAAACTGATCATTAGGGCTCATTGAGTAAAAGCTTATAAATGAAGAATAATTCATGGCATCATGTAGGTTGGTATAGACTGGATTACTTGAACACTTTGTCGTATCTATTTTTGTCTCAAATTTTGTCACAATATAGAAAATTGAGCTAGCTTAATGTGGGCATTGGATACGTGTCATTATGAGATCTTTATCAAAAGTTACAAACGATTTAGGGTGGACATGTCTAGTTGATCGGCCTATTAAAGTGATCATTCTAAACTGATAATTGGTGCTCATTGAGTAAATGCTTATAAATGACGCATAATGCATGGCATCATACAGTTTTAGATAGATTGGATTACTTGGACACTTTTTTGAATAAAGTTTTGTCTCAAATTTTGTTATTATTTAAGTAATTGAGCTAGCTTAACGTGGACATTGGATTCGTGTCATTCTGAGCTTTAAATCGAAAGTTACGAACGATTTAGTGCGGACATGTCAAGTTAATCATTTAGTTATTATGATTATTCTAAATTGATTATTGGTGTTCATTGAGTAAAAGCTTATAAATGAAGAATAATGCATGACATCACGCAGTTTGGGATAGACTGGATTACTTGGACGCTTTCTCGTATCTATTTCTATCTCAAACTTTGTCACAATATAGAAAACTGAGCCAGCTTGATGTGGGCATTGCATTCGTCTCATTCTAAGTTATAAATAAAAACGTTATGGACGATTTATTGTGGACATGTCATGTTGATCGGCCAGTTAATATGATCATTCTAAACTGATCATTGGTGCTCGTTCAGTAAAGGCATATAAATGAAGCATGATTCATGACATTACGCAATTTTGAATAGATTAGATTACTTGGAAGCTTTAAGCAATTTTATTCTTAAAATTTATCCAAATATAGGAAATTAAGCTATATTAACATGGGCACTAGATTCGTGTCATTCGGAGCTCTAAATCAAAAGTTACAGACAATTTACTGCGGCCATGTCAAGTTGATCAGCCAGTTAATATGATTATTGTAAACTGACCATTGCTGCTCATTGAGTAATGGCTTATAAATGAAGAATAATGCATGACATCACACAATTTTGGATACACTGCATTACTTAGACGCTTTGTCGTATCTATTTTTGTCATAAATTTTGTCACAATATATAAATTTAAACTAGCTTAACGTGACCATTGGATTCTTGTCATTAAAAGCTATAAATCAAAAGTTACGGACGATTTAGTGCAAATATGTCAAGTTGATTGACTAATTAAAATGATCATTATAAACTGATCATTAGTGCTCATTGAGTTAAAGCTTATAAATAAAGAATAATGCATGGCATTACACATTTTGGGATAGACTGGATTACTTGGACGCTTTGTCGTATCTATTTTTATCTCAAATTTTGTCATAGTATAGAAAATTGAGCTAGCTTAACGTGGGCATTGGATTCGTGTCATTCCGAGCTCTAATTCAAAAGTTACGGATGATTTAGTGGTAACATGTCAAGTTGATCGGCCCGTTAATATGATCATTCTAAACTGATCATTGATGCTCAATGAGTAAAAGCTTATAAATGAAGCATAATGCAATGCATTACGCCGTCTTGGATAGATTAGAATACTTGGATGCTTTGTCGAAGCAATTTTATTCTTAAATTTTAACACAATATAAAAAATTGAGCTACCATAACGTGGGAATTGGATTCGTGTCATTCTGAGATGTAAATCAAAACTTTCGGACGATTTAGTGCGGATATGTCAAGTTGATCGGCCAGTTAATATGATTATTCTAAACTGATCATTGATGCTTATTGAGTAAAAGCTTATAAATGAAGAATAATGCATGGCATCACACAGTTTGGGATAGACTGGATTACTTGGAAGCTTTGTCGTATCTACTTCTCTCTCAAATTTTGTCACAATATAGAAAATTGAGCTAGTTTAACGTGAGCATTGGATTCGTGTCAATCTGAGCTCTAAATCAAAAGCTAAGAACGATTTAACGCGGACATGTCAAGTTGATCGGCCCGTTAATATGATCATTCTAAACTGATCAATCGTTCTTATTGAGTAAAGGCTTACAAAGGAAGCATAATGAATGGCATCACACAGTTTTGGATAGATTGCATCTTGCCGTTTGGATAGAATGGATTACTTGGCCATTTTGACGTATCTATTTTTGTCTCAAATTTTTTCTTAATATAGAAAATGAACTAGATTAACATGGGCATTGGATTCGTGTCATTCTGAGATATAAAACAAAATTTACGGACGATTTAGTGTGGACATGTCATGTTGATCTGCTAGTTAATATGATCATTCTAAAATGATCATTGTTGCTCCTTGAGTAAAGGCTTATGAATGATGCATATTGCATGACATTATGAAGTTTGAGATAGATTAAATTACTTGGACGTTTTGTCGAAGCAGTTTTATTCTTAAATTTTATCACAATATAGAAAATTGAACTAGCTTAACGTGGGCATTGGATTCGTGTCATTCTGAGCTATAAACCAAAAGTTACGAACGATTTAGTGCAAACATGTCAAGTTGATCGGCAAGTTAAAATCATCACTTTAATCTTATCACTGGTGCTCATTGAGTAAAAGCTTATAAATGAAGCATAATGCATGATATCTCGCAGTTTGAGATAGAATGTATTACTTGGAAGCTTTGTTGTATCTATTTTTGTATCAAATTTTGTCTCAATATAGAAAATTCAACTAGCTTAACGTGGCCATTGGATTCATTACATTCTAAGCTCTAAAGCAAAAGTTACGGACGATGCAGACATATCAAGTCGACCAGCCAGTTAAAATGATAATTCTAAAATGATCATTGGTGCTCATTGATTAAAGCTTATAAATCAAGAATAATGCATGGCATCACGTAGTTTCGGATAGACTAGATTACTTGGACGCTTTTCGTATCTATTTCCGTCTAAAATTTTGTCCCAATATAAACAATTGAGCGAGCTTAACGTGGGGATTGGATTCATGTAATTCGGAGCTCAAAATAAAAACTTACGGACAATTTAGTGCATACATGTCAAGTTGATAGGACAGTTAAATGGTTATTCTAAACTGATTATTGGTGCACATTGAGTAAAAGCTTATAAATTCATAATAATGCATGGCATAACTCAGTTTGGGATAGACTGGATTACTAGGATGCTTTGTCGTATCTATTTCCATCTCAAATTTTGTCACAATATAGAAAATTGAGCTAGCTTAATGTGTGCATTGGATTCGTGTCATTCTGAGCTATAAATCAAAAGTTATGGACGATTTATCCTGGACATGTCATGTTGATCGGCTAGTTAATATGATCATTCAAAACTCATCATTGGTGCTCGTTCAGTAAAGGCCTAGAAATGAAGCATTATGCATGAAATTACGCAATTCGGATAGATTGGATTACTTGAAAGCTTTGTCGAAGCAATTTTATTCTTAAAATTTATTCCAATATAGAAAATTAAGCTAGTTTAAAGTGGGCACTTGATTCGCGTCATTCTGAGCATTAAATCAAAAGTTACAGATGATTTACTGCAGACATATCAAGTTGATCGGGCAGTTAATATGATTATTCTAAACTGACCATTCCTGCTCATTGGGTAAAAGCTTACAAATGAGGCATAATGCATGACATCACACAGTTTTGGATAGATTGCATTACTTGGACAATTTGTCGTATCTATTTCTGTCATAAATTTTGTCATAATATAGAAATTTAAACTAGCTTAACGTGCGCATTGGATATGTGTCATTCCGAGCTATAAATAAAAAGTTATGGACGATTTAGTGCAAACATGTCAAGTTGATCGGCTAGTTAAAATGCTCATTATAAACTGATCATTAGTGCTCATTGAGTAAAAGCTTATAAATAAAGAATAATGCATGGCATCACGCAGTTTGGGATAGACTGGATTACTTGGACACTTTGTCGTATCTATTTCTATCTAAAGTTTTTTCATAGTATAGAAAATAGAGCTAGCTTAACGTGGGCATTGGATTCGTGTCATTCCGAGCTCTAATTCAAAAGTTACGGACAATTTAGTGTGGACATGTCAAGTTGATCGGCCAGTTAATATGATCATTCTAAACTGATCATTGATGCTCAATGAGTAAATCCTTATAAATGAAGTATAATGCAATGCATCACGCGGTTTGGGATAGATTGTAATACTTGGACGCTTTGTCGAAGCAATTTTATTATAAAATTTTAACACAATATAGAAAATTGAGCTAGCTTAATGTGGGCATTGGATTCGTGTCATTCTGAGCTCTAAATCAAAAGTTACGGACGATTTAGTGCGGACATGTCAAGTTGATCGGCCAGTTAATATGATTATTCTAAACTGATCATTGGTGCGCATTGAGTAAATGCTTGTAAATGAAGCATAATGAATGCACACAGTTTTGGATAGATTGCATTACTTTGACGCTTTGTTGTATCTAGTTTTGTCATAAATTTTGTCACAATATAGAAAATTGAACTAGCTTAATATGGGCGTTCGATTCGTATCATTCTGACCTATAAATTAAAAGTTACGAACGATTTAGTGCATAAATGTCAAGTTGATCAGCCAGTTAAAATGATAATTCTAAACTGATCACTGGTGCTTATTGAGTAAAAGCTTATAAATAAAGAATAACGCATGACATCACGCAGTTTGGTATATATTGGATTACTTGGACGCTTTATAGAGCAATTTTATCACAATATAGAAAATGTAGCTAGCTTAAGGTGGGCATTGGATTCGTGTCATTCCGAGCTCTAAATCAAAAATTATGAACGATTTATTGCAGACATTAAGGTAATAAATCAATTAATCCATCTAGCTTTTTCTTTAGTATTTCTCATTGTAAAAAAGATTAGTTTCTAAAAGCTTTTTATTTGGAAACAGATACAAACTAAATACGGATGCACCAAGAGAGAATTTGTAAGTTTGTGCTTTGCTATGCTGATGGTGTTAGAGTAATGACTCTGTTCTTTTTTATTAGTTTCTAGTTTTACAAGAGGTCTATTTCTGAGTTAACATTAGAAAAGATGTCGAGTTTGATGGGTTCCTTCTCTATGCTCTCTCAACGCAAAGTTGAACCAAGAGGTAAAAAACAAACCAAAACTCATACTTGTTTTTATATATTACTTCAAAAATGAGCTATAAAGAGTCAGAATTCTAGTATATTTTTGGGACATTGCGTCGACATACCAGTGGAAACAATCTTAAATCATGGTTTTTCATTGGTTGTCCTTTAAATTAGTTTTATCAGGTGAGATTACTAACTCCTTTTAAATGCAAGAGTTTCTTGAGCACAAATCATTGAGTAAAAGCTTATAAATTAATAATAATGCATGGCATAACTCAGTTCGGGATAGACTGGATTACTAGGACGCTTTGTCATATCTATTTCCGTCTAAAATTAGTCACAATATAGAAAATTGAGCTAGCTTAATGTGGGCATTGGATTCATGTCACTCTGAGCTATAAATCAAAAGTTATGGACGATTTATCGTGGACATGTCATATTGATCGGGCAGTTAATATGATCATTCTAAATTGATCATTGGTGCTCGTTCAGTAAAGGCCTATAAATGAAGCATAATGCATGAAAGTATGCAGTTTTGGATAGATTGGATTACTTGGAAACTTTGTTGATGCAATTTTATTCTTAAAATTTATTCCAATATAGAAAATTAAGCTAGTTTAACGTGCGCATTGGATTCGTGTCAATCTGAGCTTTAAATCTAAAGTTATACATGATTTATTGCGGACATGTCAAGTGGATCGGCCAGTTAATATGATTATTCTAAACTGACCATTGCTGCTCATTGAGTAAAGGCTTATAAATGAAGCATAATGCATGACATCATGCAGTTTTGGATGGATTACTTGGACGCTTTGTCGTATCTATTTTTGTCATAAATTTTCTCACAATATAGAAATTTAAAATGGCTTAACATGTGTATTGGATTCGTGTCATTCAGAGCTATAAATCAAAAGTTACGGACGATTAAGTGCAAACATGTCAAGTTGATCGGCTAGTTAAAATGATCATTATAAACTGATCATTAGTGCTCATTGAGTAAAAGCTTATAAATAAAGAATAATGCATGGCATCACGCAGTTTGGGATATGCTGGATTTTTTTGGACGGTTTTTTGTATGTATTTCTATCACAAATTTTGTCAAAGTATAGAAAATTGAGCTAGCTTAACGTCGGCATTGGATTCGTGTCATTCCGAGCTCTAATTCAAAATTTACGAACGATTTAGTGATGACATATCAAGTTCATCAACCAATTAATATGATCATACTAAACTAATCATTGATGCTCAATGAGTAAAGGCTTATAAATGAAGCATAATGCAATGCATCACGCATTTTGAGATAAATTGGAATACTTGGACGTTTTTTCGAAGCAATTTTATTCTTAAATTTTAACAAAATATAGCAAATTGAGCTAGCTTAACGTCGGCATTGGATTCGTGTCATTCTGAGCTCTAAATCAAAACTTACGGACAATTTAGTGCGGACATGTCAAGTTGATCGGCTAGTTATAATGATTATTCTAAACTGATCATTGGTGCTCAATGAGTAAATGCTTATATATGAAGCATAATGCATGGCATCATTCAGTTTTGGTGGATTGCATTACTTTGACGCTTTGTCGTATCTAGTTCTGTCATAAATTTTGTCACCATATAGAAAATTGATCTAGCTTAACATGGACATTTGATTCGTGTCATTCTGATCTTTACATTAAAAGTTACAAACAATTTAGTGCAGAAATGCCAAGGTGATCGGCCAGTTAAAATGATAATTCTAAATTGATTATGTTACTCATTGAGTAAAAGCTTACAAATAAAGAATAATACATGGGATCACGCAGTTTGGGATAGAATGGATTACTTGGATGCTTTGTCGTATCTATTTCTGTCTCACATTTTGTCACAATATAGAAAATTGAGCTAGGTTAAGTGGGCATTGGATTCGTGTCATTCTAAGCTCTCATACAAAAGTTATGGACGATTTACTGTGGACATGTCAAGTTGATCGGCCAGTTAATATGATCATTCGAAACTGATCATTGGTGCTCATTGAACAAAGGCTTATAAATGAAGCGTAATACAAGGCATCACGCAGTTCGGGATAGATTGGATTACTTAGACGCTTTGTTGTATCTATTTCTGTCTCAAATTTTGTCTCAATATAGAAAATTGAGCTCACTTAACATGGCATTAAATTCATGTCATTCTGAGCTATAAATCAAAACTTACGAACGATTTAGTGAAAACATGTCAAGTTGATCGGCCAGATAAAATGATCATTTTAAACTTATCATTGGTGCCCATTGAGTAAATGCTTATAAATGAAGCATAATGCATAGCATCTTGTAGTTTGGAATATAATGGATTACTTGGACGCTTTGTCGTATCTATTTCAGTCTCAATTTTGTCTCAATATAGAAAATTGAACTCGTTTAACGTGGGCATTGGATTCGTTACATTCTAAGCTATAGAGCAAAAGTTACGGACAATTTGCTGCAGACATATCAAGTTGATCTACCAGTTAAAATTATCATTCTAAAATGATCATTGGGGCTCATTTAGTAAAAGCTTATAAATGAAGAATAATTAATGGCATCACGGAGTTTGAGATAGACTGGATTACTTAGACGCTTCTTCGTATCTATTTTTGTCTCAAATTTTGTCACAATATAGAAAATTGAGCTAGCTTAACGTGAGCATTGGATTTGTGTCATTATGAGCTCTAATTCATAAGTTACTGACGATTTACTGTGGACATGTCAAGTTGATCGGCAAGTTAATATGATCATTCTAAACTGATCATTGTTGTTCATTGAGTAAAGGCTTACGAATAAAGGATAATGCAAGACATCATGTAGTTTGGTATAGATTGGATTACTCAGACGTTGTATCTATTTCTGTCTCAAATATTGTCTCAATATAGAAAATTGAGCTAAATAACCATGGGCATTGGATTCGTGTCATTCTAAGCTTTAAATCAATAGTTATGGACAATTTACTGCAGACATGTCAACTTGATCGGTGGGTAAAAATGATCATTCTAAACTGACCACTGGTGCTTATTGAGTAAACGGTTATAAATGAAGCATAGTGCATGACATTACGTAGTTTTAGATATATTGGATTACTTGGACGCTTTGTCATATCTGTTTCTATCTCAATATAGAAAATTGAGCTAGTTTAACATGGACATTGGATTCGTGTCATTATGAGCTATAAAGCAAAAGTTACTGATGATTTACTGTGGACATGTCAAGTTGATGGGCGAGTAAAAATGATCATTGGTGCCGATTGAGTAAATTCTTATAAAGAAAAATAATGCATGGCATCACGCAGTTTGGTATACACTAGATTACATGGACGCTTTTCGTATCTATTTCCGTCTCAAATTTTGTTACAATACAGAAAATTGAGTTAGCTTAACAAGGGCATTGGATTCGTGCCATTCGGCACTCTAAATAAATGCGGACGATTTAGTGTGCACATGTTAAGTTTATCGGCCAGTTAATATGATCATTCTAAACTAATCATTGCTGCTCATTCAGTAAATGTTTATAAATGAAGCATAATGCATGACATCACGCACGTTTGGATAGATTGGATTTGGCCGCTTTATCGTATCTATTTCTGTCTCAAATTATGTCTCAATATAGAAAATTTAACTAGCTTAACGTGGGCATTGGATTCGTGTCATTCTGAGCTACAAATCAAAACTTACAAACGATTTAGTGAAGACATGTCCAGTTGATCGGCCTGTGAAAATGATCATTCTAAACTGATCATTGGTGCTCATTGTGTAAAGGCCTATAAATAAATCATAATGCATGGCATCACATAGTTTGGGAAAGATTGGATTACTTGAACGCTTTGTCGTGTCTATGTCTGTCTCAAATATTGTCTCAATATAGAAAATTGAGCTTAATCAACATGGGAATTAGATTGTTTCATTCTGAGCTAAAAATCAAAAGTTACAGACGATTTACAGCAAACATGTCAAGTTTATATTCCAGTTAAAATGATCATTCTAAACTGATCATTGGTGCTCATTGAGTAAAGACTTACAAATGAAACATAATGCATGGCATCTCGTAGTTTGCGATTGAATGGATTACTTTGAAGCTTTGTCATATCAATTTCTGTCTCAAATTTTGTCTCAATATAGAAAATTGAACTATCTTAACGTGGACATTGGATTCGTTACATCCTAAGCTATAAAGCAAAGTTATGGATGATTTATTGCAGACATGGCAAGTTGATCGGCCAGTTAATATGATCATTCTAAAGTGATCATTGGTGCTCATTGAGTAAAGACTTACAAATGAAGCATAATACAAGGCATCACACAGTTTGGGAAAGATTGGATTACTTTAACGCTTTGGTGGATCTATTTCTGTCTTAAATTTTATCACAATATAGCCAATTGAGCTTGCCTAACTTAGGCATTGGATTCGTGTCATTCTATGCTCTAAATTAAAAGTTACAGATGATTAAGTGCGGACATGTCAAGTTGATCGTCCAGTTAAAGTGATTATTCTAAATTGATCACTGGTGCTCATTGAGTAAATGCTTATAAATGAAGCATAATGCATGGCAACACGCAGTCCCGGATAGATTGAACTACTTCGACGCTTTGTTGTATCTAGTTCTGTCTCAAATTTTGTCATAATAAAGCAAATTGAACTAGCATAACGTGGGCATTGGATTCGTGTCATTATGAGATATAAATAAAAAGCTATGAACGATTTAGTGCAGACATGTCAAGTTGATCGGCCAGTTAAAATTATCATTATAAACTGATCATTGGTGCACATTCGGTAAAAGCTTATAAATAAAGAATAATGCATGGCATCAAGCATTTTGCGATAGACTGGATTACTTGGACGCTTTGTCGTATCTATTTCTACCTCAAATTTTGCACAATATAGAAAATTGAGCTAGATTAATGTGGGCACTAGATTTGTGTTTTATTATGAGCTCTAATTCAAAAGTTACGGACGATTTAGTTTGGACATGTTAAGTTGATCGGCCTGTTAATATGGTCATTCTAAACTAATCATTGGTGCTCATTGAGTATAGGCTAATAAATGAAGCATAATGCAAGACATCACGTAGTTTGGGATAGAGTGGATTAGTAGGACGCTTTGTTGCATCTATTTTTGTCTCAAATTGTTTCTGTGTATAGAAAATTGAGCTAGGTTAACGTGGGCATTGGATTCATGTCATTCTGAGCTATAAATCAAATGTTACGGATGATGTAATGCAAACATTTCAAGTTGATTGACGAGTTAAAAAGATTATTCTAAACTGAACATTGGTACTCATTGAGTAAAGGCTTATCAATGAAGTTTGAGATAGAATGGATTACTTAGATGCTTTGTCATATCTACTTCTCTCTTAAATTTTGTCACAATATAGTTAAACTGAGCTAGCTTAACGTGGGCGTTGGAGTCGTGTCATTCTGACCACTAAATCAAAAGTTACAGACGATTTAATGCAGACATGTCAAGTTGATCGGCCAGTTAAAGTGAGCATTGGTGCTCATTAAGTAAAGGCTTATAAATGAACCATAATGCATGGCATCACATAGTTTTGGATAGATTGGATTACTTAGATGCTCTGTCGTATCTTTTTCTGTCTCAAATTTTGTCACAATATAGAAAATTAAACTAGCTTAACGTCGGCATTAGATTCGTGTCATTCTGAGCTCTAAAGCAAAATGATAGTTGGTGCTCATTCAGAAAAGACTTATAGATGAAGCATAATTCAAGACATCACACAGTTTTGCATGGATTTGATTACTAGGAGTACTTGTCGAAGCAATTTTATTCTTAAATTATATCACAATTTAGAAAATTGAGCTAGCTTAAAGTGGGCATTGGGTTCGTGTCATTCTGACCTCTAAATCAAAAGTTACGAACGATTTAGTGCATATATGTCAAGTTGATCGGCCAGCTAAAATGATCATTACAAACTGATTATTGGTGCTCATTGAGTAAAGGATTATAAATGAAGCATAATGCATGATATTAAGCAGTTCGGGATACATTGGATTACTTTAACCCTTTGTCGTATCTAGTTCGCTCTCAAATTTAGTCACAATATTGATAAATTGAGCTATCTTAACGTGGGCATTGGAATCGTGTCATTCTGAGCTCTTAATCAAATGTTATGGATGATTTTGTGCGGACATGTCAAGTTGATCGGCCTGTTAAAGTGATCATTCTAACTGTTCATTGGTCCTCATTGAGCAAAGGCTTCTAATGAAGCATAATGCATGGTATCATGCAGTTTTGGATAGATTGGATGACTTGGACAATTTGTCGTTTCTATTTCTGTCTCAAATTTTGCTACAATATAGAAAATTGAGCTATCTTAGAATGTGCATTGGAATCATGTCATTATGAGCTAGAAATCGAAAGTTACGGAGGATTTAGTGTAGACATGTCAAGCTGATTGGGCAGTTAAAAGGTTCATTCTAAAATGATCTTTGGTGCTCATTGAGTAAAGGCTTATAATGAAGCATAATGCATGATATCACGCTGTTTTGGATAGATTTGATTACTTGGAAGACTTGGCAGAGCAATTTTACTTTTATATTTTATCACAATATAAAAAATTGAGCTAGATTAACGTGGGCATTGGATTTGTGTGATTCTGAGCTCTAAATAAAAAGTTGTGGACGATTTACTGTAGACATGTCAAGTTAATCGGCCAGTTAAAATTATCATTATAAACTGATCATTGGTGCTCATTGAGTAAAGGCTTATAAATGACGCATAATGCATGACATCACACAGTTTTAGATAAATTAAGCTTGGTTAATGTGGGCATCGGAATTTTGTCATTCCAAGCTCTCAATCAAGAGTTATGGATGATTTTGTGCGGACATGTCAAGTTGATCGCCCTGTTAAAGTGATCATTCTAACCTAATCATTGATGCTCATTGAGTAAAGTCTTATAAATGAAGCGTAATGCATGGCATCACACAGTTTTTGATGGATTACTTGGACGCTTTGTCGTATCTAGTTCTCTCTCAAATTTTGTCACAATATAGATAAATTGAGCTAGCTTAACGTGGGCATTGGAATCGTGTCATTCGGAGCTCTAAATCAAAAGTTACAAATGATATAGTGCGGACATGTCAAATTGATCGGCCACTTAAAGTGCTCATTCTAAATTTATCATTGGTGCTAATTGAGTAAAGGCTTATAAATGAATCCTAATGCATGGTATCATGCAGTTTTGGATAGATTATATTATGTGGACGCTTTGTCGTATCTACCTCAGTCTCGTTTTGTCACAATATAGCTTAACGTTGGCATTGGATTCTTGTCATTCCGAGCTACAAATCAAAAGTTACAGACGATTTAGTGTAGATATGTCCACTTGATCGGCCAGTTAAAAGGATCATTCTAAAATGATCCTTGCTGCTCATCGAGTAAAGGCTTATAAATGAAGCATAATGCATAACATCACACAGTTTAGGATATATTAGATTACTTGGACACTTTGTCGTATCTAGTTCTCTCTCAACAATTGTCACAATATAGATAAATTAAGCTAGCTTAACGTGGGCATTGGAATCGTGTCATTTTGAGCTCTAAATCAAAAGTTACGGATGATTTAATGTGGACATGTCAAGTTGATCGGCCATTTAAAGTGATCATTCTAAACTGATCATTGGTGCTCATTGAGTAAAGGCTTATAAATGAAGCATAATGCATGGCATCACGCACTTTTAGATAGATTGGATTACTTGGAAGGTTTTTCGTATCTAGTTCTCTCTCAAATTTTGTTACAATATAGATAAATTAAGATAGGTTACTGTGGGCATCAGAATTTTGTTATTCAAAGCTCTAAAGCAAAAGTTACGGATGATTTAGTGAAGACATGTCAAGTTGATCGGCTAGTTAAAGTGATCATTCTTAGCTGATCATTGGGACTCATAGAGTAAAGGCTTATAAATGAAGCGTAATGCATGGCATCACAATATTTTGGATGGATTACTTGGACGCTTTCTCATATCTAGTTCTCTCTCAAATTTTGTCACAATATAAATAAATTGAGCTAGCTTAATGTAGGCATTGGAATCGTGTCATTCAGAGCTCTAAATCAAAAGTTACAAATGATATAGTGCGGACATGTCAATTTGATCGGCCACTTAAAGTGCTCATTCTAAGTTATCATTGGCGCTAATTGAGTAAAGGCTTATAAATGATGCATAATGCATGGTATCACATAGTTTTTGATAGATTATATTACTTGGAAGCTTTGTCGTATCTATTTCAGTCTCGTTTCGTCACAATATATCTTAACGTTGGCATTGGATTCGTGTCATTCCGAGCTACAAATCAAAATTTACAGGCAATTTAGTGCAGACATGTCCACTTGATCGGCCAGTTAAAAAGATCATTCTAAAATGATCAGGGCTGCTCATCGAGTAAATGCTTATAAATGACATCACGCAGTTCAGGATATATTAGATTACTTGGACACTTTGTCGTATCTAGTTCTCTCTCAAAATTTGTTACAATATAGATAAATTGAGCTAGCTTAACATGGGCATTGGAATCGTGTCATTTTGATCTCTCAATCAAAAGTTACGGATGATTTAGTGTGGACACGTCAAGTTGATCGGCCATTTAAAGTGATCATTCTAAACTGATCATTGGTGCTCATTGATTAAAGGCTTATGAATGAAGCATAATGCATGGTATCACGCAGTTTTAGCTACATTGGATTACTTGGACGCTTTTTCGTATCTATTTCTGTCTCAAATTTCATCACAATATAGAAAATTGAGGTAGCTTAACATGGGCAATTGATTCGTGTCATTATGAGCTACAAATCAAAAGTTATGGACGATTTAGTGCACACATGTCATGTTGAACGGTCAGTTAAAATGATCATTCTGAACTGATTATTGGTGCTCGTTGAATAAAGACTTATAAATGAAGCATAATTCATGGCATCACGCAGTTTAGGATAGATTGGATTACTTGGACGCTTTGTCGTATCTATTTCTATCTCAAATAATTTCACAATATAGATAAACTGAGCTAGCTTAACATGCACATTGGAATCGTATCATTCTGAGCTCTAAATCAAAAGTTATGATCATTCTAAACTGATCACTGGTGCTCATTGAGTAAAGGCTTATAAATGAAGCTTAATGCGTGGCATCATGAAGTTTTGGATCGATTGGATTACTTGGACCCTTTGTTTTATCTATTTATGTTTCAAATTTTGTCAAAATATAGACAATTGAGTTAGCTTAACGTGGGCATTGGATTCGTGTCATTATGAGCTATAAATCAAAAGTTATGGACTATTTAGTGCACACATGTCAAATTATCGGCCAGTTAATATGATCATTTCGAACTTATTATTGGTGCTCATTGAGTAAAGGCTTATAGATGAAACATAATGCATGGCATCACGCAGTTTTGGACCGATTGGATTACTTTTATGCTTCGTCGTATCTATTTTTGTCTCAAATTTTGTCCCAATATAGCTAAATTAAGCTAGGTTAACATGGACATTGGAATCGTGACATTCTGAGGTCTAAATCAAAAGTTACGAAAAATCTAGTGCGCCACGTCAAGTTGATCGGCCAGTTAATATGATTATTCTAAACTACTCATTGGTGCTCATGGAGTAAAGGCTTACAAATGAAGCATAATGCATGACATCATGTAGTTCGGAATATATTTGATTACTTGGACACTTTGTCATATCTATTTCAGTCTCAAATTTTGTCACAATATACAAAATTTAGCTTAACATGTGCATTAGTTTTGTGTCATTCTGAGCTCTAAATCAAAAGTTACCGACGATTTAGTGCGAACATGTCAAGTTGATCGGCCAGTTAAAGTGATCATTCTAAACTGATCATTGGTGATCATTAAGTAAAGGCTTCTAAATAAAGTAATATGCATGGTATCACACAATTTTGGATATATTGGATTACTTGGAAGCTTTCTTGTATCTATTTCTGTCTCAAGTTTTGTCACAAAATAGACAATTGACCTAGCTTAACGTTGGCATTGGATTCGTGCCATTCGGAACTATAAATCAAAAGTTATGGAGAGTTTAGTGGAGACATGTCAACTTGATCGACCAGTTAAAAGGATCATTCTAAAATGACATTGGCGCTCATCGAGTAAAGGCTTATAAATGAAGCATAATGCATGTCATCACGCATTTCATGACAGATTGGATTATTTGGACGTTTTGACATTTCAATTTTATATCAAGTTTTTGTCAAAATATAGAAAATTGAGCTAGCTTAATGTGGGAATTGGATTCGTGTCATTCTGAGCTTTAAATCAAAAGTTACGGATGATTTAGTGTAGACATGTCAAGTTGACCAGCCAGTTAACATGATCATTATAAACTGATAATTTTTGCTCACTTAGGAAGGACTTATAAATAAAGCATAATGAAAGGTATCACGTAGTCTGGGATAGATTGGATAACTTGGACATTTTGTCGTATTTAATTCTCTGTCAAAGTTTTTCACAATATAGATAAAATGAGATAGCTTAACGTGGGCATTGAAATCGTGTAATTCTAAGCTCTAAATGAAAAGTTATGGACGATTAATTGCGGATATGTCAAGTTGATCAGGCAGTTATAATGATCATTCCAAACTTATCATTGGTGTTCATTGAGGCAAAGGGTTATAAATGAAGCATAATGCATGGTATCACGCAGTTTTGGATAGATTGGATTACTTGCACGCTATGTCGTATATAGCTCTCTCTCAAATTTTGTCACAATATAGATAAATTGAGCTAGCTTAATGTGGGCATTGCAATCGTGTCATTCTAAGTTCTAAATCAAAACTTACGGACGATTTAGTGCGTGCATGTCAAGTTGATCGGCCAAGTTAAAGTGATCATTCTAAACTGATGATTGGTGCTCATTGAGTAAAGGCTTATAAATGAAGCACAATGCATGGCATCACGCAGTGTTTGATAGATTGTATTACTTGGACACTTTTGTATCTATTTCAGTCTCAAGTTTTGTCACAATATATATGAATTGAGCAACCTTAATGTGGGCGTTGAAATCCTGTCATTCTGAGGTCTAAATCAAAAGTTACGAATGATATAGTGTGGACATGTCAATTTGATCGGCCATTTAAAGTGATCACTCTAAACTGATCGTTGGTGCTCATTGAGTTAAGACTTATAAATGAAGCATAATTCCTGTCATCACACAGTTTTGGATAGATTAGATTACTTGGACGATTTTTCGTATCTATTTCTGTCTCCAATTGTGTTACAATATAAAAAGTTGAGGTAGCGTAACGTGGGCATTGGATTCATGTCATTATAAGCTATAAATAAAAATTTATGGACAATTTAGTGAAGACGTGTCAAGTTGATTGGCCATTTAAAGTGATCACTCTAAACTAATCATTGGTGCTCATTGAGTAAAGGCTTCTAAATGAAGCATAATGCATGGAATCACGCATTTTTGGATAGATTGGATTACTTGGACGTTTTGTCATATCTAGTTCTTTCTCAATTTTTGTCACAATATAGATAAATTGAGCTAGCTTAATGAGGCCATTGGAATCATATCATTCTAAGCTCTAAAGCAAAACTTACGGACGATTTAGTGCAGACATGTCGAGTTGATCGGCCAGTTAAAGTGATCATTCTAAACTACTCATTGGTGCTCATTGAGTAAAGGCTTATAAAAGAAGCATAATGCATGATGTCACGGAGTTCATGACAGATTGGATTATTTGCACGTTTTGTCGTCTCTATTTTATCTCAAGTTTTGTCAAAATCTAGAAACTTGAGCTAGCTTAATGTGGGAATTGGATTCGTGTCATTCTGAGCTCTAAATCAAAAGTTACGGATGATTTAGTGTAGACATGTCAAGTTGATATGCCAGTTAAAATGATCATTATAAGCTGATCATTGTTGGTCACTGAGAAAAGACTTATATGAAGCATAATGATAGGTATCACGCTGTTTGGGATAGATTGGATAAGTTGGATGTTTTGTCGTATCTGATTCTCTCTCAAATTTTGTCACAATATAGATAAAGTGAAATAGCTTAACGTGGGCATTGGAATCGTATAGTTCTAATCTCTAAATGAAAAGTTACGGACGATTAAATGTGGACATGTCAAGTTCATCAGCCAATTATAATGATCATTCCAAACTTATCATTGGTGTTCATTGAGTAAAGGGTTATAAATGAAGCATAATACATGGTATCATGCAGTTTTGGATAGATTGGATTACTTGCACGCTATGTCGTATCTAGCTCTCTCTCAAACTTTGTCACAGTATAGATAAATTGAGCTAACTTAATGTGGGCATTGGAATAGTGTCATTTTAAGTTTTAAATCAAAACTTACGGACGATTTAGTGTGGACATGTCAAGTTGATCAGCCAAGTTAGAGTGATCATTTTAAACTGATCATTGGTGCTCATTGAGTAAAGGCTTATAAATGAAGCATAATTCATGGCATCACACAGTTTTTGATAGATTGTATTACTTGGACGCTTTGTCGTATCTATCTCAGTATCAAATTTTGTCATAATATATATAAATTGAGCATCCTTAATTTGGCATTGAAATCATGTCATGCTAAGGTCTAAATCAAAAGTTACGGATCAACTTGCCATGTCTGCAATAAATCGTCCATAACTTTGCTTTATAGCTTAGGATGTAACGAATCCAATGTCCACGTTAAGATAGTTCAATTTTCTATATTGAGACAAAATTTGAGACAGAAATTGATATGACAAAGCTTCAAAGTAATCCATTCAATCGCAAACTACGAGATGCCATGCATTATGTTTCATTTGTAAGTCTTTACTCAATGAGCACCAATGATCAGTTTAGAATGATCATTTTAACTGGAATATAAACTTGACATGTTTGCTGTAAATCGTCTGTAACTTTTGATTTTTAGCTCAGAATGAAACAATCTAATTCCCATGTTGATTAAGCTCAATTTTCTATATTGAGACAATATTTGAGACAGACATAGACACGACAAAGCGTTCAAGTAATCCAATCTTTCCCAAACTATGTGATGCCATGCATTATGATTTATTTATAGGCCTTTACACAATGAGCACCAATGATCAGTTTAGAATGATCATTTTCACAGGCCGATCAACTGGACATGTCTTCACTAAATCGTTTGTAAGTTTTGATTTGTAGCTCAGAATGACACGAATCCAATGCCCACGTTAAGCTAGTTAAAGTTTCTATATTGAGACATAATTTGAGACAGAAATAGATACGATAAAGCGGCCAAATCCAATCTATCCAAACGTGCGTGATGTCATGCATTATGCTTCATTTATAAACATTTACTGAATGAGCAGCAATGATTAGTTTAGAATGATCATATTAACTGGCCGATAAACTTAACATGTGCACACTAAATCGTCCGCATTTATTTAGAGTGCCGAATGGCACGAATCCAATGCCCTTGTTAAGCTAACTCAATTTTCTGTATTGTAACAAAATTTGAGACGGAAATAGATACGAAAAGCGTCCAAGTAATCTAGTGTATACCAAACTGCGTGATGCCATGCATTATTTTTCTTTATAAGAATTTACTCAATCGGCACCAATGATCATTTTTACTCGCCCATCGACTTGACATGTCCACAGTAAATCATCAGTAACTTTTGCTTTATAGCTCATAATGACACGAATCCAATGTCCATGTTAAACTAGCTCAATTTTCTATATTGAGATAGAAACAGATACGACAAAGCGTCCAAGTAATCCAATATATCTAAAACTACGTAATGTCATGCACTATGCTTCATTTATAACCGTTTACTCAATAAGCACCAGTGGTCAGTTTAGAATGATCATTTTTACCCACCGATCAAGTTGACATGTCTGCAGTAAATTGTCCATAACTATTGATTTAAAGCTTAGAATGACACGAATCCAATGCCCATGGTTATTTAGCTCAATTTTCTATACTGAGACAATATTTGAGACAGAAATAGATACAACGTCTGAGTAATCCAATCTATACCAAACTACATGATGTCTTGCATTATCCTTTATTCGTAAGCCTTTACTCAATGAACAACAATGATCAGTTTAGAATGATCATATTAACTTGCCGATCAACTTGACATGTCCACAGTAAATCGTCAGTAACTTATGAATTAGAGCTCATAATGACACAAATCCAATGCTCACGTTAAGCTAGCTCAATTTTCTATATTGTGACAAAATTTGAGACAAAAATAGATACGAAGAAGCGTCTAAGTAATCCAGTCTATCTCAAACTCCGTGATGCCATTAATTATTCTTCATTTATAAGCTTTTACTAAATGAGCCCCAATGATCATTTTAGAATGATAATTTTAACTGGTAGATCAACTTGATATGTCTGCAGCAAATTGTCCGTAACTTTTGCTCTATAGCTTAGAATGTAACGAATCCAATGCCCACGTTAAACGAGTTCAATTTTCTATATTGAGACAAAATTGAGACTGAAATAGATACGACAAAGCGTCCAAGTAATCCATTATATTCCAAACTACAAGATGCTATGCATTATGCTTCATTTATAAGCATTTACTCAATGGGCACCAATGATAAGTTTAAAATGATCATTTTATTTGGCCGATCAACTTGACATGTTTTCACTAAATCGTTCGTAAGTTTTGATTTACAGCTCAGAATGACATGAATTTAATGCCATGTTAAGTGAGCTCAATTTTCTATATTGAGACAAAATTTGAGACAGAAATAGATACAACAAAGCGTCTAAGTAATCCAATCTATCCCGAACTGCGTGATGCCTTGTATTACGCTTCATTTATAAGCCTTTGTTCAATGAGCACCAATGATCAGTTTCGAATGATCATATTAACTGGCCGATCAACTTGACATGTCCACAGTAAATCGTCCATAACTTTTGTATGAGAGCTTAGAATGACACGAATCCAATGCCCACTTAACCTAGCTCAATTTTCTATATTGTGACAAAATGTGAGACAGAAATAGATACGACAAAGCATCCAAGTAATCCATTCTATCCCAAACTGCGTGATCCCATGTATTATTCTTTATTTGTAAGCTTTTACTCAATGAGTAACATAATCAATTTAGAATTATCATTTTAACTGGCCGATCACCTTGGCATTTCTGCACTAAATTGTTTGTAACTTTTAATGTAAAGATCAGAATGACACGAATCAAATGTCCATGTTAAGCTAGATCAATTTTCTATATGGTGACAAAATTTATGACAGAACTAGATACGACAAAGCGTCAAAGTAATGCAATCCACCAAAACTGAATGATGCCATGCATTATGCTTCATATATAAGCATTTACTCATTGAGCACCAATGATCAGTTTAGAATAATCATTATAACTAGCCGATCAACTTGACATGTCCGCACTAAATTGTCCGTAAGTTTTGATTTAGAGCTCAGAATGACACGAATCCAATGCCGACGTTAAGCTAGCTCAATTTGCTATATTTTGTTAAAATTTAAGAATAAAATTGCTTCGAAAAAACGTCCAAGTATTCCAATTTATCTCAAAATGCGTGATGCATTGCATTATGCTTCATTTATAAGCCTTTACTCATTGAGCATCAATGATTAGTTTAGTATGATCATATTAATTGGTTGATGAACTTGATATGTCATCACTAAATCGTTCGTAAATTTTGAATTAGAGCTCGGAATGACACGAATCCAATGCCGACGTTAAGCTAGCTCAATTTTCTATACTTTGACAAAATTTGTGATAGAAATACATACAAAAAACCGTCCAAAAAAATCCAGCATATCCCAAACTGCGTGATGCCATGCATTATTCTTTATTTATAAGCTTTTACTCAATGAGCACTAATGATCAGTTTATAATGATCATTTTAACTAGCCGATCAACTTGACATGTTTGCATTAAATCGTCCGTAACTTTTGATTTATAGCTCTGAATGACACGAATCCAATACACATGTTAAGCCATTTTAAATTTCTATATTGTGAGAAAATTTATGACAAAAATAGATACGACAAAGCGTCCAAGTAATTCAATCTATCCAAAACTGCATGATGTCATGCATTATGCTTCATTTATAAGCCTTTACTCAATGAGCAGCAATGGTCAGTTTAGAATAATCATATTAACTGGCCGATCCACTTGACATGTCCGCAATAAATCATGTATAACTTTAGATTTAAAGCTCAGATTGACACGAATCCAATGCGCACGTTAAACTAGCTTAATTTTCTATATTGGAATAAATTTTAAGAATAAAATTGCATCAACAAAGTTTCCAAGTAATCCAATCTATCCAAAACTGCATACTTTCATGCATTATGCTTCATTTATAGGCCTTTACTGAACGAGCACCAATGATCAGTTTAGAATGATCATATTAACTGCCCGATCAATATGACATGTCCACGATAAATCGTCCATAACTTTTGATTTATAGCTCAGAGTGACATGAATCCAATGCCCACATTAAGCTAGCTCAATTTTCTATATTGTGACTAATTTTAGACGGAAATAGATATGACAAAGCATCCTAGTAATCCAGTCTATCCCGAACTGAGTTATGCCATGCATTATTATTAATTTATAAGCTTTTACTCAATGATTTGTGCTCAAGAAACTCTTGCATTTAAAAGGAGTTAGTAATCTCACCTGATAAAACTAATTTAAAGGACAACCAATGAAAAACCATGATTTAAGATTGTTTCCACTGGTATGTCGACGCAATGTCCCAAAAATATACTAGAATTCTGACTCTTTATAGCTCATGTTTGAAGTAATATATAAAAACAAGTATGAGTTTTGGTTTGTTTTTTACCTCTTGGTTCAACTTTGCGTTGAGAGAGCATAGAGAAGGAACCCATGAAACTCGACATCTTTTCTAATGTTAACTCAGAAATAGACCTCTTGTAAAACTAGAAACTAATAAAAAAGAACAGAGTCATTACTCTAACACCATCAGCATAGCAAAGCACAAACTTACAAATTCTCTCTTGGTGCATCCGTATTTAGTTTGTATCTGTTTCCAAATAAAAAGCTTTTAGAAACTAATCTTTTTTACAATGAGAAATACTAAAGAAAAAGCTATATGGATTAATTGATTTATTACCTTAATGTCTGCAATAAATCGTTCATAATTTTTGATTTAGAGCTCAGAATGACACGAATCCAATGCCCACCTTAAGCTAGCTACATTTTCTATATTGTGATAAAATTGCTCTATAAAGCGTCCAAGTAATCCAATATATACCAAACTGCGTGATGTCATGCGTTATTCTTTATTTATAAGCTTTTACTCAATAAGCACCAGTGATCAGTTTAGAATTATCATTTTAACTGGCTGATCAACTTGACATTTATGCACTAAATCGTTCGTAACTTTTAATTTATAGGTCATAATGATACGAATCGAACGCCCATATTAAGCTAGTTCAATTTTCTATATTGTGACAAAATTTATGACAAAACTAGATACAACAAAGCGTCAAAGTAATGCAATCTATCCAAAACTGTGTGCATTCATTATGCTTCATTTACAAGCATTTACTCAATGAGCACCAATGATCAGTTTAGAATAATCATATTAACTGGCCGATCAACTTGACATGTCCGCACTAAATCGTCCGTAACTTTTGATTTAGAGCTCAGAATGACACGAATCCAATGCCCACATTAAGCTAGCTCAATTTTCTATATTGTGTTAAAATTTTATAATAAAATTGCTTCGACAAAGCGTCCAAGTATTACAATCTATCCCAAACCGCGTGATGCATTGCATTATACTTCATTTATAAGGATTTACTCATTGAGCATCAATGATCAGTTTAGAATGATCATATTAACTGGCCGATCAACTTGACATGTCCACACTAAATTGTCCGTAACTTTTGAATTAGAGCTCGGAATGACACGAATCCAATGCCCACGTTAAGCTAGCTCTATTTTCTATACTATGAAAAAACTTTAGATAGAAATAGATACGACAAAGTGTCCAAGTAATCCAGTCTATCCCAAACTGCGTGATGCCATGCATTATTCTTTATTTATAAGCTTTTACTCAATGAGCACTAATGATCAGTTTATAATGAGCATTTTAACTAGCCGATCAACTTGACATGTTTGCACTAAATCGTCCATAACTTTTTATTTATAGCTCGGAATGACACATATCCAATGCGCACGTTAAGCTAGTTTAAATTTCTATATTATGACAAAATTTATGACAGAAATAGATACGACAAATTGTCCAAGTAATGCAATCTATCCAAAACTGTGTGATGTCATGCATTATGCCTCATTTGTAAGCTTTTACCCAATGAGCAGGAATGGTCAGTTTAGAATAATCATATTAACTGCCCGATCAACTTGATATGTCTGCAGTAAATCATCTGTAACTTTTGATTTAATGCTCAGAATGACGCGAATCAAGTGCCCACTTTAAACTAGCTTAATTTTCTATATTGGAATAAATTTTAAGAATAAAATTGCTTCGACAAAGCTTTCAAGTAATCCAATCTATCCGAATTGCGTAATTTCATGCATAATGCTTCATTTCTAGGCCTTTACTGAACGAGCACCAATGATGAGTTTTGAATGATCATATTAACTAGCCGATCAACATGACATGTCCAGGATAAATCGTCCATAACTTTTGATTTATAGCTCAGAATGACACGTATCCAATGCACACATTAAGCTAGCTCAATTTTCTATATTGTGACAAAATTTGAGATGGAAATAGATACGACAAAGCATCCTAGTAATCCAGTCTATCCCAAACTGAGTTATGCCATGCATTATTATGAATTTATAAGCTTTTACTCAATGTGCACCAATAATCAGTTTAGAATAACCATTTAACTGTCCTATCAACTTGACATGTATGCACTAAATTGTCCGTAAGTTTTTATTTTGAGCTCCGAATTACATGAATCCAATCCCCACGTTAAGCTCGCTCAATTGTTTATATTGGGACAAAATTTTAGACGGAAATAGATACGAAAAGCGTCCAAGTAATCTAGTCTATCCGAAACTACGTGATGCCATGCATTATTCTTGATTTATAAGCTTTAATCAATGAGCACCAATGATCATTTTAGAATTATCATTTTAACTGGCTGGTCGACTTGATATGTTTGCATCGTCCGTAACTTTTGCTTTAGAGCTTAGAATGTAATGAATCCAATGGCCACGTTAAGCTAGTTGAATTTTCTATATTGAGACAAAATTTGATACAAAAATAGATACAACAAAGCTTCCAAGTAATACATTCTATCTCAAACTGCGAGATATCATGCATTATGCTTCATTTATAAGCTTTTACTCAATGAGCACCAGTGATAAGATTAAAGTGATGATTTTAACTTGCCGATCAACTTGACATGTTTGCACTAAATCGTTCGTAACTTTTGGTTTATAGCTCAGAATGACACGAATCCAATGCCCACGTTAAGCTAGTTCAATTTTCTATATTGTGATAAAATTTAAGAATAAAACTGCTTCGACAAAACGTCCAAGTAATTTAATCTATCTCAAACTTCATAATGTCATGCAATATGCATCATTCATAAGCCTTTACTCAAGGAGCAACAATGATCATTTTAGAATGATCATATTAACTAGCAGATCAACATGACATGTCCACACTAAATCGTCCGTAAATTTTGTTTTATATCTCAGAATGACACGAATCCAATGCCCATGTTAATCTAGTTCATTTTCTATATTAAGAAAAAATTTGAGACAAAAATAGATACGTCAAAATGGCCAAGTAATCCATTCTATCCAAACGGCAAGATGCAATCTATCCAAAACTGTGTGATGCCATTCATTATGCTTCCTTTGTAAGCCTTTACTCAATAAGAACGATTGATCAGTTTAGAATGATCATATTAACGGGCCAATCAACTTGACATGTCCGCGTTAAATCGTTCTTAGCTTTTGATTTAGACCTCAGATTGACACGAATCCAATGCTCACGTTAAACTAGCTCAATTTTCTATATTGTGACAAAATTTGAGAGAGAAGTAGATACGACAAAGCTTCCAAGTAATCCAGTCTATCCCAAACTGTGTGATGCCATGCATTATTCTTCATTTATAAGCTTTTACTCAATAAGCATCAATGATCAGTTTAGAATAATCATATTAACTGGCCGATCAACTTGACATATCCGCACTAAATCGTCCGAAAGTTTTGATTTACATCTCAGAATGACACGAATCCAATTCCCACGTTATGGTAGCTCAATTTTTTATATTGTGTTAAAATTTAAGAATAAAATTGCTTCGACAAAGCGTCCAAGTATTCTAATCTATCCAAGACGGCGTAATGCATTGCATTATGCTTCATTTATAAGCTTTTACTCATTGAGCATCAATGATCAGTTTAGAATGATCATATTAACGGGCCGATCAACTTGACATGTTACCACTAAATCATCCGTAACTTTTGAATTAGAGCTCGGAATGACACGAATCCAATGCCCACGTTAAGCTAGCTCAATTTTCTATACTATGACAAAATTTGAGATAAAAATAGATACGACAAAGCGTCCAAGTAATCCAGTCTATCCCAAAATGTGTAATGCCATGCATTATTCTTTATTTATAAGCTTTAACTCAATGAGCACTAATGATCAGTTTATAATGATCATTTTAATTAGTCAATCAACTTGACATATTTGCACTAAATCGTCCGTAACTTTTGATTTATAGCTTTTAATGACAAGAATCCAATGGTCACGTTAAGCTAGTTTAAATTTATATATTGTGACAAAATTTATGACAAAAAAAGATACGACAAAGCGTCTAAGTAATGCAGTGTATCCAAAATTGTGTGATGTCATGCATTATTCTTCATTTATAAGCCATTACTCAATGAGCAGCAATGGTCAGTTTACAATAATCATATTAACTGGCTGATCAACTTGACATGGCCGCAGTAAATTGTCTGTAACTTTTGATTTAGAGCTCCGAATGACACGAATCTAGTGCCCATGTTAATATAGCTTAATTTCCTATATTTGGATAAATTTTAAGAATAAAATTGCTTAAAGCTTCCAAGTAATCTAATCTATTCAAAATTGCGTAATGTCATGAATCATGCTTCATTTATATGCCTTTACTGAACGAGCACCAATGATCAGTTTAGAATGATCATATTAACTGGCCGATCAACATGACATGTCCACAATAAATCGTCCATAACGTTTTTATTTATAACTTAGAATGAGACGAATGCAATGCCCACATCAAGCTGGCTCAGTTTTCTATATTGTGACAAAGTTTGAGATAGAAATAGATACGAGAAAGCGTCCAAGTAATCCAGTCTATCCCAAACTGCGTGATGTCATGCATTATTCTTCATTTATAAGCTTTTACTCAATGAACACCAATAATCAATTTAGAATAATCATAATAACTAAATGATTAACTTGACATGTCCGCACTAAATCGTTCGTAACTTTCGATTTAAAGCTCAGAATGACACGAATCCAATGTCCACGTTAAGCTAGCTCAATTACTTAAATAATAACAAAATTTGAGACAAAACTTTATTCAAAAAAGTGTCCAAGTAATCCAATCTATCTAAAACTGTATGATGCCATGCATTATGCGTCATTTATAAGCATTTACTCAATGAGCACCAATTATCAGTTTAGAATGATCACTTTAATAGGCCGATCAACTAGACATGTCCACCCTAAATCGTTTGTAACTTTTGATAAAGATCTCATAATGACACGTATCCAATGCCCACATTAAGCTAGCTCAATTTTCTATATTGTGACAAAATTTGAGACAAAAATAGATACGACAAAGTGTTCAAGTAATCCAGTCTATACCAACCTACATGATGCCATGAATTATTCTTCATTTATAAGCTTTTACTCAATGAGCCCTAATGATCAGTTTAGAATGATCACTTTAACATGCTGATAAACTTGACTTGTCTGCACAAAGTCGTCCGTCACTTTTGGTTTAGAGGTCAGAATGACACGAATCCAATACCCACGTTAAGCTAGCTCAATTATCTATATTGTAACAAAATTTGAGACAAAAATATATATACAAAAAAGCGTGCAAGTAATCCAATCTATCTAAAACTGTGTGATGCCATGCATTATGTTCATTTATAAGCCTTTACTGAATGAGCACCAATGATCAGTTTAGAATGATGATTTTAACAAGCCTATCAACTTGACATGTTGGCGCTAAATTGTCCGTATATTTTGATTTAGATCTCATAATAACACGAATCCAATGCCCACGTTAAGTAGCTCAATTTTCTATATCGTGACAAAAATAGATACGAGAAAGCGTCCAAGTAATCCAGTTTATCCCAAACTGCGTGATGCCATGTATTATTCTTCATTTATAAGCTTTTATTTAATGAGCACCACTGATCAGGTTAGAATAATCGTATTAATTGGCTGATCAACTTGACATGTCCGCACTAAATCGTCCGTAACTTTTGATTTAAAGCTCAGAATGATACTATTACAATGCCCACGTTATGCTAGCTCAATGATCTACATTGTACCAAAATTTGAGACTAAAATATATACAAAAAAGCGTCCAAGTAATCCAATCTATCTAAAACTGCATGATGCCATGCATTATGCGTCATTTATAAGCATTTATTCAATGAGCACCAACTATCTGTTTAGAATGATCATTTTAACTGGCCGATCAACTAGACATATCCGCAGTAAATTGTTCATAACTTTTGATAAAGATCTCATAATGACACGAATCCAATGCCCACATTAAGCTAGCTCAATTTTCTATATTGTGAAAAATTTTGAGACAAAAATAGATACGACAAAGCATTCAAGTAATCCAGTCTATACCAACCTACATGATGCCATGAATTATTCTTCATTTATAAGCTTTTACTCAATGAGCCCCAATGATCAGTTTAGAATGATCATTTTAACTAGCCGATCAACTTGACATGCCTGCACTAAATCGTCCGTAACTTTTGATTTATAGCTCATAATGACACGAATCCAATGCCCACATTACGCTAGTTCAATTTTCTATAATTTGACAAAATTTGAGATAAAACTATATACGAAAAAACTAGATACGTTAATTTAGCTCAATTTTCTATATTTTGACAAAAGTTTAGATAGAAATAGAAAAGACAAAGCAACCAAGTAATCAAATCATTCTAAAACTGAGTGGTGACATGCATTATGCTTAATTTATAAAGCCTTTACACAATGAGCACCAATGATCAGTTTAAAATGGCCGATCAACTAGACATGTCGGCACTAAATCGTCTATAATTTTTGATTTTGATCTCAGAATGACACAAATCCAATGCCCACGTTAAGCTATTTCGATTTTCTATATTGAAACAAAATTTGAGACACAAATAGATATGACAAAACATCCAGGTAATCCAGTCTATCCCGAACTGCGTGATGCCATTCATTATTCTTCATTTATAAGCTTTTACTCAATGAGCACCAATGACGAGTTTAGAATGAGAATTTTAACTGGCCAATCACTTGACATGACTACACTAAATCATCTGTGACTTTTGATTTATAGCTCAGAATGACACGAATCCAATGCCCACATTAAGCTAGTTCAGTTTTCTATATTTTGATATAATTTGAGATAAAACAATATACGACAATGCATCTAAGTAATAAAATCTATCCGAAATTGTGTGATTCCATGCATTTTGATTCATTTATTAGCCTTAACTTAGTTTAGAATAACAATATTAACAAGCCGATCAACTTGAAATGTCCGCACTAAATCATCCATAACTTTTGATTTCGATCTTTGAATGACATGAATCCAATGCCCACGTTAAGCTAGCTCAATTTTTATATTTTGACAAAACTTGAGAAAAAAATAGAGACGACAAAGCGTCCAAGTAATCAAATCTATCCCAAACTACGTGATGCCAAGTTTTATGCTTCATTTATAAGCCTTTATTTAATGAGCACAAATGATCAGTTTACAATAATCATTTTAATTGGCGAATGACACGAATCTAATCCCTACGTTAAACTATCTCCATTTTCTCTATTGTGATAAAATGTAAGACTACAATTGCTTCGACAAAGCGTCCAACTAATCCAATTTATCTAAAACTCTGTGATGCCACGCATTATGTTTCATTTATAAAGCCTTTACTCAATGGGCACCAATGACAAGTTTAGAATGATCACTTTAACTTGCCGATCAACTAGGCATGTCCTCACTAAATCGTCCGTAACTTTTGATTTAGATCTCCAAATGACACGAATCCAATGCCCACGTTAAAATAGCTCAATTTTCAATATTTTGACAAAATTTGAGATAGAAATAGAGACGACAAAACATCCAAGTAATCAAATCTATCCAAAACTGCATGATGCCATGCATTATGCTTCATTTATAAGCCTTTAATCAATGACCACCAATGATCAGTTTAGAATAATCATATTAACTGGCCAATCAAATTGACATGTCCGCACTAAATCGTCCGTAAGTTTTGATTTGGAGCTCTGAATGACACGAATCCAATGCCCACGTTAAGCTAGCTCAGTTTTCTATATTTTAACAAAACTTGAGACAAAATAGAGATGCCAAAGCATCCAAGTAATCAAATCTATCCCAAGCTCCGTGATGCCTTGCTTTATGCTTCATTTATAAGCCTTTACTTAATGAGCACCGATGATCAGTTTAAAATGATCACTTTAACTAGATGATCAACTTGACATTTCTGCTCTAAATCGTCCGTAACTCTTGATTTAGAGTTCAGAATGACACGAATCCAATGCCCACGTTAAGCTAGCTCAATTTTCTATATTGTGACAAAATTTGAGGCAGAAATAGATACGACAAAACATCCAAGTAACCCAATTTATCAAAAACTGTGTGATGTCATGCATTAGGCTTGATTTATAACCCTTTGCTTAATGAGCATCAATGATCACTTTATAGTGATCATATTAACTGGCAGATCAACTTGACAGGTCCGCAGTAAATTATCCATAACTTTTGATTTAGAGCTCCGAATGACACGAATCCAATGCCCACGTTAAGCTAGCTAAATTTTCTATATTGTGCCAAAATTTGAGACAGAACTAGATATGACAACGCGTCCAAATAATCCAGTCTATCCAAAACTGCGTGTTGCCATGTTTTATTCTTCATTTATAAGCCGTTACATAATGATCACCAATGATCAGTATAGAATGATAACTTTAACTGTCCGATCAATTTGACATGTCCTCACAAAATCGTCCGTAATTTTTGATTTAGATCTTAGAATGACAGGAATCGAATACCCACGTTAAGCTAGCTCAATTTTCTATATTGTGACCAAATTTGAGACAGAAATAGACACGACAAAGCGTCCAGGTAATCCAGTCTATCCAAAACTGCGTGATTCCATGCATTATGCTTCATTTATAAGCCTTTAGTGAATGAGCACCAATGATCAGGTTAGAATAAATATAATAACTAGCTGATCAACTTGACATGTCCTCACTAAATTGTCCGCAACTTTTGATTTAGAGCCTTGAATGGTACGAATCCAGTGCCCACATTAGGCTAGCTCAATTTTCTATATTTTGACAAAATTTTTAGATAAAAATTGAGAAGACAAAGCGCCCGAGTAATCAAATCTATCCCAAACTATGTGATGCCATGTTTTATGCTTCATTTCTAAGCCTTTACTTAAAAAGCACCAATGATCAGTTTAGAATGATCACTTTAACTTCTCGATCAACTTGACATGTCCGCATCAAACTAATCCAATCTATCCCTAACTATGTGATGCCATGCATTATGTTTCATTTATAAGCCTTTACTCAATGAACACCAATGATCAGTAAAAATAATCATATTAGCTGGCCGATCAACTTGACATGCCTGTACTAAATCGTCTCTTACTTTTGATTTATAGCTCAAAATGACACGAATTCAATTCCTATGTTAAACTAGCTCAATTTTCTATATTTGTTCAAAATTTGAGACAAAAATAGAGAAGACAAAGCATCCAACTAATCCAATCTACGTAAATTTCTTGATGTCATGCATTATTCTTCATTGATAAGCTTTTACTCTATCATCATCAATGATCAGTTTAAAATGATCATTTTAACTGACCGATCAACTTGATATGTTTGCCCTAAATCATCATAAGTATTGATTTATAGCATGAGATGAGACAAATTCAATGCCCACGTTAAACTTGTTCAATTTACTATATTGTGACAAAATTTGATATAGAACTCGATACGACAAAGCATCCAAGTAATCCAATTTATCACAAATTACTTAATGTCATGCATTATATTTCATTTATAAGCCTTTACTCAATTATCACCAATCATCAGTTTAGAATAATCATATAATTGGCCGATCAACTTGACATGTCCACACTAAACCGTCCGTAACGTTTGATTTAGAGCTTTGAATAACACGAATCCAATGCCCACGTTAAGCTAGCTCAATTTTCTATATTTTGACAACATTTGAGACAGAAATAGATACGACAAAGCATTCAAGTAATCCAATCTATCACAAACTGCGTGATTCCATGCATTATTCTTCATTTATAAGTTTTTACTCAATGAGCACCAATGATCAGTTTAGAATGATCATTTTAACAGGCAGATAAACTTTGACATATCAGCACCAAATCGTTCGTAACTTTTGAGTTATAGCACAACATTTGAGACAGAACTAGATACGACAAAGCGTCCAAGTATTAAATCTATCCCAAACTGTGTGAATCCATGCATTATACTTCATTTATAAGATTTTGCTCAATGAACACTAATGATCAGTTTAAAATAATCATATTAACTGGTTGATCAACTTGACATGTTTGCATTAAATCGTTTGTAACTTTTGATTTATAGCTTTGAATGACACGAATCCAATGCCCACGTTAAGCAATTTCAATTTTCTATATTGTAACAAAATTTGAGAAAGAACTAGATACGCCAAAGCGTCCAAGTAATCCAATCTATACGAAACTGCATGATTCCATGCATTATTCTTAATTTATAAGCTTTTACTCAATGAGCACCAATGATTAGTTTAGAATTATCATTTTAACTGGCCGATAAACTTGACATGTCCACAGTAAATCATCCATAAATTCTGATTTAGAGCTGAGAATGACATGAATCCAATGCCCCCGTTAAGCTAGCTCAATTTTGTATATTGTGACAAAAATTGAGATAGAATTGGATACGACAATGCATCCAAGTAATCCAGCCTATCCCAAACTGCGTGAATCCATGCATTATGCTTCATTTATAAGCACGTACTCAATGAGCACAAATGATCAGTTTAGAACAATCATAATAACTGCCCTATCAACTTGACATGTCTGATCTAATTCGTCCATAACTTTTGATTTAGAGTTCAGAATTACACAAATCCAATGCCCACGTTAAGGTAGTTTAATTTTCTATATTGTGATAAAATTTTAGTCAAAACTAGATACGAAAAAGGGTCCGAGTAATCCAATCTATCCCAAACTGTATGATGCCATGCATTCTTCATCATTTATAAGCTTTTACTCAATGAGCACCAATGATCAGTGTAGAATGATCATTTTTACTCGCTGATCAACTTAACATATACGCACTAAATCGTTCGTCACTTTTGATTTATATCGTAGACTGATACGAATCCAATGCCCACGTTAAGCAAGTGTGCAACTTTCTATATTGTGACAAAATTTGAGATAGAACTAGATACGACATAAATAGAGACAACAAAGCGTCCAAGTAATCCATCTATCCAAAACTGCGTGATGCCATGCATTATGCTTCATTTATAAGCCTTTACTCAATGAGCACCAGTGATCAAATTATGTATGATCATTTTTACTGGCCAACCAATTTGACATTTCTAGACTAAATTTGATACAGAAATAGATACAACAAAGCGTACAAGTAATCCAATCAATCAAAAAATATGTAAGATGGCGTGCATTATGCTTCATTTATAAGCCTTTACTCTATGAGCACCAATCATCAATTTAGAATAATAATTTGAAGCGTCCAAGTAACCAAATCTATCCCAAACTACGTGATGCTAAGCATTATGCTTCATTTATAAGCCTTTACTCAATGAGAGCAATGATCAGTTTAGAATAATCATATTAACTGGACGATAACCTTGACATGTCCGCACTAAATCGTACATAAATATTGATTTAGAGCACAGAATGATACGAATCCAATGCCCTGTTATTCTAACTCAATTTTCTATATTTTAATAAAATTTGAGACAAAACTAGATACTACAAAGCATTCAAGTAATCCAATCTATTCCAAACTGCGTAACGCCATGCATTATGCTTCTTTTATAAGCCTTTACTCAGTGAGCACCAATGATCAGTTTAGAATAATCATATTAAGTGGCCAATCAACTTGACATGTCCGCACAAAATCGTACGTCAATTTTGATTTAGAGCTCAGAGTGATATGAATCCAATGCCCACGTTAAGCTAACTCAATTTTCTTTATTGTGACAAAATTTGAGACTGAAATAGATACGACAAAGCATCCAAGTAATCCATCCTATCCCAAACTGCATGAATCCATGCATTATGCTTCATTTGTAAGCCTGTACTCAATGAGCACCAATGATCAGTTTAGAACAAACATAATACCTTCCCTATCAACTTGACATGTCTGCTCTAAATCGTTTGTAACTTTTGATTTAGAGCTTAGAATTACATAAATCCAATGCCCACGTCAAGCTATCTTAATATTCTATATTGTGACAAAATTTTAGACAAAACTAGATACGACAAAGTGTCCTAGTAATCCATTCTATCCCAAACTGTATCATGCCATGCATTATTCATCATTTATAAGCTTTTACTAAATGAGCACCAATGATCAATTTAGAATGATCATTTTAACTCGCTGATCAACTTGACATATATGCACTAAATCGTCCATAACTTTTGATTTATAGCTCAGACTTATACGAATCCAATGCCCATGTTAAGCAAGTGCAATTTTTTATATTGTGAAAAATTTGAGACAAAACTAGATATGAAAAAGCGTCCAAATAATCAATTCTATCCCGAACTGTGTGATGCCAAGCATTATCCTTCATTTATAAGCTTTTACTCAATGAGCACCAATGATCAGTTTAGAATAATCATATTAAGTGGCCGATAACCGTGACATGTCCGCACTAAATTGTACAAAAATTTTGATTTAGAGCTCAGAATGACACGAATCCAATGCCCACGTTAATCTAACTCAATTTTCTATATTCTAGAAAGATTTGAGACTGAACTAGATACTACAAAGCGTTCCAGTAACCCAATATATCCCAAACTGCGTGATGCCATGCATTATGCTTCTTGTATAAACCTTTACTCAATGAGCACCAATGATTAGTTTAGAATAATTATATTGACTGCCCGATCAACTTGACATGTCCGCACTAAATCATCCGTAAATTTTGATTGAGAGCTCATAATGATACGAATCCAATGCCCACGTTAAGCTAGCTCATTTTTCTACATTGTGAAAAAATTTGAAACAAAAATAAACACGAGAAAGCATCTAAGTAATACAATCTATCCCAAACTTCGTGAATCCATGCATTATGCTTCATTTATAAGCCTTTACTCAATGAGCACCAATGATCAGTTTAGAATAATCATATTAATTGGTCGATCAACGTAACATTTCCGCACTAAATCATCTGTAACTTTTGATTTAGAGCTCAAAATGACACGAATCCAATGCCCACGTTAAGCTAGCATTAGTTTCTATATTTTGACTAAATTTGAGGCAGAAATAGATACTACAAAGAGTCCAGGTAATCCAATCTTTCCAAAGCTACGTGATGTCATGCATTATGCTTCATTTATAAGCAGTTACTCATTGAGTACCAATGATCATTTTAGAATGATCATTTTAACTGGTCGATTAAATTGACCATGTCCGCACTAAATCTTCCATAACTTTTGATTTAGAGATCAAAATGACATGAATCCAATGCCCACGTTAAACAAACTCAATTCTCAATATTGTGGCAACTTTTGAGACAGAACTAGATAAGACAAAGAGTCCAAGTAATCCAATTCTATCCGAAATTGCGTGATGCCATGCATTTTTCTTCATTTATAAGCTTTTACTCAATTTGCAGCAATGATCAGTTTAGAATGATCAATTTAACTCGCCGATCAACTTGACATGTCTGCACTAAATCATTTGTAATTATTGGTTTATAGCTCAAAATGACACGAATCCAATGCTCACGCTAAGCCAGCTCAATTTTCTATACTGTAACAAAATTTGAGATAGAAATAGATACGACAAAGCGTCCAACTAATCCAATCTATCCGTAACTATGTGATGCCATGCATTATGTTTCATTAATTCGCCTTCACTCAATGAACACCAATGATCAGTAAAAATAATCATATTAGTTAGCCGATCAACTTGACATGCCTGCACTAAATCGTCTCTGACTTTTGATTTATAGCTCAGAATGACACGAATCCAATGCCCGCGTTAAGATAGCTCAATTTTCTATATTTTTACAAAATTTGAGACAAAAATAGAGAAGGCGAAGCATCCAACTAATCCAATCTACGTAAATTTCTTGATGTCATGCATTATTCTTCATTTATAAGCTTTTACTCAATCAATATCAATGATCTTTAGAATGATCATTTTACCTGGCCGATCAACTTGATATGTTTGCACTAAATCTTCATAACTATTGATTTATAGCTCGAGATGACACGAATCCAATGCCCACGTTAAACTAGTTCAGTTTACTATATTGTGACAAAATTTGAGATAGAAATAGATACGACAAAGCATCCAAGTAAACCAGCCTATCCCAAATTGCGTGAATCCATGCATTATGCTTTATTTATAAGCTTGTACTCAATGAGCACCAATGATCGGTTTAGAACAATCATAATAACTGCCCTATCAACTTGACAAGTCTGCTGTAAATCGTCCGTAACGTTTGATTTAGAGCTCAGAAATACACAAATCCAATGCCCACATTAAGCTAGTTTAATTTTCTATATTGTGACAAAATTTTAGGCAAAACTTGATACGACAAAGCGTTCGAGTAATCCAATCTATCGCAAACTGCATGATGCCATGCATTATTCAACATTTATAAGCTTTTACTCAATGAGCACCAATGATTAGTTTAGAAGGATCATTTTAACTCGCTGATCAACTTGACATATATGCACTAAATCGTCCATAACTTTTGATTTGTAGCTCAGACTAATACGAATCGAATACCCACGTTAAACAAGTGCAATTTTTATATTGTGACAAAATTTGGGACAGAACAAGATACGACAAAGCGTCCATGTAATACAATCTATCCCAAACTGCGTGATGCCAAACATTATGCTTCATTTATAACCCTTTACTCAGTGAGAACCAATGATCAGTTAACAATAATCATATTAACTAGCCGATAACCTTGACATGTCCGCACTAAATCGTACATAAATATTGATTTAGAGCTAAAAATGACACGAATCCAATGCCCACGTTAATCTAACTCAATTTTCTATATTTAAAAAAAAATTGAGATAGAACTAGATACTACAAAGCGTTCAAGTAATCTAATCTATCCCGAACTGCGTGATGCTATGCATTATGTTTCTTTTATAAGCCTTTACTCAATGAGCACCAATTATCAGTTTAGAATAATCATATTAACTGGCTGATCAACTTGACATGTCCGCACTAAATCCTCTATAACATTTGATTTAGAGCTCAAAAATACACAAATCCAATACCCATATTACGCTAGCTAAATTTTCTGTATTGTGACAAAATTTAATACAGAAATAGATACGACAAAGCATACAAGTAATCCAGCCTATCCAAAAATGCGTGAATCCATGCATTATGTTTCATTTATAAGCCTCTACTCAGTGACCACCAATGATCAGTTTAGAACAATCATAATAACTTCCCTATCAACTTGACATGTCTACTCTAAATCGTCTGTAACTTTTGATTTAGAGCTCAGAATTACATAAATCCATTGCCCACGTTAAGCTAGTTTAATTTGCTATATTGTGACAAAATTGTAGACAAAACCAGATACGGCAAAGCGTCTGAGTAATACAATTTATCCCAAGCTGCATGATGCCATGCATTATTCTTCATTTATAAGCTTTTACTCAATGAGCACCAATGATCAGTTTAGAGTGATCATTTTAACTCACTAATCAACTTGACATATATGCACTAAATCGTCCGTAAATTTTGATTTATAGCTCAGACTGATACGAATCCAATGCCCACGTTAAGCAAGTGGAATTTTCCATATTGTGACAAAATTTGAGATAGAACTAGATACTACAAAGCGTTCAAGTAATCCAATCCATCCCAAACTATGTGATGCCAAGCATTATCTTTCATTTATAAGCCTTTACTCAATGAGCACCAATGATAAGTTTAGATTAATCATATCAACTGGCCGATCAACTAGGCATGTCTGCCCTAAATAGTCCGTAAAAATTGATTTAGAGCTCTGAATGACACAAATCCAATACCCACGTTAAGCTACTTCAAATTTTTGTATTGAGATGAAATTTGAGATAGAAATAGATACGACAAATTGTCCAAGTAATACAATATATCTAAAACTACGTGATGTCATGCATTATCCTTCATCTATGAGCTTTTACTCAATGAGCACCAATGATTAGCTTAGAATGATCATATTAACAGGCCGATGAACTTGAAATTTCCGCACTATTTCGTGCGTAACTTTTAATTTAGTGCTCAGAATAACATGAATCCCATGCTCACGTTATGCTAGCTCATTTTATTATAATGTGACAAAATTTGGGACAAAAATGGAGATGACAAAGCGTCAAAGTAATCTAATCTGTCCAAACTGCGTGATGCCATGCCTTATGCTTCATTTATAAACTTTTACTCAATAAGCACCAATGAATAATTTTAACTGGCCAATCAACTATACATGTCAGCACTAAATCGTCTATAACTTGTGACTTAGAGCTCAGAATCACACGAATCCAATGTCCACGTTAAGCTAGCTCAATTTTATATATTGTGATAAATTTTAAGAATAAAATTGTTTCGCCAAGTCCTCCAAGTAATCAAATCTATCCAAAACTACATGATGTCATGCATTATGTTTCATTTATAAGCCTTGACTCAATGAGCACCAATGATCAGTTTAGAATGATCATTTTAACTAGCCGATCCACTTGACATGTCTGCACTAAATCATTCGTAACTTTTGATTTATAGCTCATAATAACACGAATCCAATGCCCACGTTAAGCTAGTTCAATTTTATATACCGAATCAGAAATAGATACGACAAAGCGTCCAACTAATCCAATCTATCCAAAACTGCGTGATTTCATGCAATATGCTTCATTTATAGTCTTTTACTCAATGAGCACCAATGATTAGTTTAGAATGATCATGTTAACGGTTGATCCACTTAATATGTTCCCACTAAATCGTCCGTAACTTCTAATTTAGAGCTGAGAATAACACGAATCCAATGCTTACGTTAAGCTAGCTCAGTTTATTATATTTGACGAAATTTGAGACTGAAATGGAGACGACAAAGCGTTCAAGTAATCCAATCTATCCCGAACTGCGTGATGCCATGCATTATGTTTCATTTTAACCTTTTACTCAATAAGCACCAATGATCAGTTTTGATTGATAATTTTAACTGGCCAATCAACTTGAAATGTCTGCACTAAATCGTCTGTAACTTTTGATTTGGAGCTCAAAATGACACGAATCCATTGCCCACTTTAAGCTAGCTCAATTTTCTATATTGTGATAAAATTTAAGACTAAATTTGCTTCGCGAAGTCCTCCAAGTAATCAAATTTATCCAAAACTGCGAAATGTCATGCCTTATGCTTCATTTATAAGCATTTACTCAATGAGTACCAATGATCAGTTTAGAATGATCATTTTAACTCGCCGATCCACTTGACATGTCTGCACTAAATCGTGCGCAACTTTTGATTTATCGCTCATAATGACACGAATCCAATGCCCACATTAAGCTAGTTAAAATTTCTTTATTGAGAAAATATTTGAGACAGTAATAGATATGACAAAACGTCCAAGTAATCCAATCTATCACAAACTGCGTGATGTCATGCCGTATGCTTCATTTATAAGCATTTACTCAATGAGTACCAATGAGATCAGTTTAAAATGATCATTTTAACTCGCCGATCCACTTGACATGTCTACACTTAATTACTCAATGAGCACCAATGATTAGTTTAGAATGATCATATTAACGGCTGCGCAACTTGACATGTCCCCACTAAATCGTCTGTAACTTCTAAGTTAGAGCTTTGAGTAATACGATTCCAATGCTCATCTTAAGCTAGCTCAGTTTATTATATTGTGACAAAATTCTAGACAGAAATGGAGACGTCAAAGCGTCCAAGTAATCTCATCTATCCGAAATTGCGTTATGCCATGCATTATGCTTCATTTATAAGCTTTTACTCAATAAGCACCAATGATCAGTTTTGAATGATAATTTTAACTGGCAATTCAACTGGACATGTCCGCATTAAATCGTATGTAACTTTTGATTTATAGCTCAGAATGTTACGAATCCAATGCCCATGTTAAGATAGTTCAAATTTCTATATTGAGACGAAATTTGAGACAGAAATAGATACGAAACAGTGTGCAAATAATTCAATATATCCAAAACTGTGTGATGTCATGCATTATGATTCTTTTATAATCTTTTACTCAATGAGCACCGATGATCAGTTTAGTATGATCATATTAACGGCTGATAAACTTAATATGTCCCCACTAAATCTTCTGCAACTTCTATTTTAGGGCTCAGAATAACATGAATCCAATGCTCACGTTAAGCTAGCTCAATTTATTATATTTTGACAAACGTTTCAACCGAAATGGAGACGACAACGCGTACAAGTAATTCAATCTATCACAAACTGTGTGATGCCATGCATTATACTTCATTTATAAGTTTTTACTCAATAAGCACCAATGATTAGTTTTGAATGATAATTTTAACTAGCCCAATCAACTTAACATGTCCGCAATAAATCGTCTGTAACTTTTTATTTGGAGCTCAGAATGACAAGATTCCAATGCCCACGTCAAGCTAGTTCAGTTTTATATATTGTGACAAAATCTGAGACTGACCTATAAACGACAATGTGTCCAAATAATCCAATCTATCCCAAACAGTGTGATGCCATAGATTATGCTTCATTTATAAGCATTTACTCAATGAGTACCAATGATCAGTTTAGAATAATCATTTTAACTGGATGATCATCTTGAGATGTCTGCACTAAATCGTTCATAAGTTTTGATTTATAGGTTAGAATGACACGAATCCAATGCCCACGTTAAGCTAGTTAAATTTTCTATAGTGAGGCAAAGTTTGAGACAAAACTAGATACGACAATGCGTCCAAGTTATCCTAGCTATCCAAAACTATGTGATGTCATGTATTATGCTTCATTTATAAGCATTTACTCAATGAGCACCAATGATCAGCTTACAATGATCATATCAACTGGCTGATCAACTTGACATGTTTGGACTATATCGGCGGTAACTTTTTGATTTAGAGCTCAAAATGACACGAATCCAGTGCCCACGTTTAGCTAGCTCAATTTTCTATTTTGTGATAAAATTTGAAAAATAAATAGATACGACAAAGCGTCCAAGTAATCCAATTTATCCTAAACTGCGTGAAGCCATGCATTATTCATCATTTATAAGCCTTTACTCCATGAGCACTAATGATAAGTTTAGAATGATCATTTTAACCGGCCAATAAACTTGATATGACTGCACTAAATCGTTTGCAACTTTTGATTTAGAGCTCCGAAACACACGAATCCAATGCCCATGTTAACCTAGCTAAATTTTCTATATTGTAACAAAATTAGAAACAGAAATAGATATGACAAAGCGTCCAAGTAATCCAATCTATCCATAACTATGTAATGCCATGCATTATGTTTCATTTCTAAGCCTTTACTAAATGAGCACCAATGATAAGTTTAAAATGATCACTTTAACATGCCGATCAACTTGACATGTCCGCACTAAATCGTCCGTAACTTTTGATTTAGATCTCAAAACGACATGAATCCAGTGCCTACATTAAGCTAGTTCAATTTTCTATATTGTGACAAAATTTGAGACAGAACTAGATATGACAAAACGTCCAGATAATCCAATCTATCCTCGACAGAGTGATGCCATAGATTACGCTTCATTTATAAGCCTTTACTCAATGAGTAACAATGATCAGTTCTGAATGATCATTTTAACTGCCCCATCAACATGACATGTATGCACTAAATTGTCCATAACTTTTGATTTATAGCTCATAATGACACGAATCCAATGCCCACACTAATCTAGTTCAATTTTCTATATTGTGACAAAATTTGAAACAAAACTAGATACAACAAACCTCCTAAGTAATCCAATATAACCCAAACTACATGATGTCATGCATTATGCTTCATTTATAAGTCTTTACTCAATGAGCACCAATGATCAGTTTAGAATGATCACTTTAACTGGCCGATCACTTGACATGTCTGCACTATATCGTCTATAACTTTTGATTTAGAGATCACAATGACATGAATCCAACGCCCACATTAAGCTAGTTCAATTTTCTATATTGTGATAAATTTGAAACAAAACTAGATACGACAAAGCTCTCAAGTAATCCAATATAACCCAAAATGTGGGATGCCATGCATTATGCTTCATTTATAAGCCTTTATTCAATGAGCACAAATGATCAGTTTAGAATGATCACTTTAACTGGCCGATCAACTTGACATGTCCGCACTTCGTCATTAACATTTGATTTTGAGCTCTGAATGACACGAATCCAATGCCCACGTTAAGCTTGCTCAATTTTCTATATTGTAACAAAATTTTAGACCAAAATAGGTATAACAAAATGTCCTAGTGATCCAACCTATCCAAAACTGTGTGATGTCATGCATTATGTTTGATTTATAAGCACTTACTTAATGAGAACCAATGATTATTATAGAATAATCATATTAACTGGCCGAACAACTTGACATGTCCGCACTAAATCGTCCGTAACTTTTGATTTTGTGCTCAGAATGACACAAATCCAATGCCCACATTAAGCAAGATAAATTTTCTATATTTTGACAAAATTTGTGACAGAAGTAGAGACGACAAAGCGTCCAAGTAATCTAATCTATCCCAAACTACGTGATGCCATGCTCTATGATTCATTTATTTTCCTTTACTTAATGAGCACCAATAACCAGTTTAGAATGGTTACTTTAAATGGCCGATCAACTTGACATGTCCGCACTAAATCGTTCGTAACTTTTGATTTAGAGCTCAGAAAGACACGAATCCAATGACCACGTTAAGCTAGCTCAATTTTCTATATTATAACAAAACTTGAGACACAAATAGATACGACAAAGCATCCAAGTAATCTAGTCTATCCAAAACTGTGTGATGCCATGCATTATTTTTCATTTATAAGCCTTTACTCAATGAACACCAATGTATTAACATAGGAAAATCAAATAAGATCTATCTTGACCTACAAGGCAAGTGTGAGGACGAAAATTCAGTTTGAATAACAAGGGAAAAGAAAAAGGAGGGAGTTATGATTAACCACATGGTTAAAATGGTTAAATAGCTGCCTTGGGAGAAGAATCAAGGTGAAAAGGACATGTCCATGCTGCACACAGTATTGGTAACCACACCAAACAGTCATGCCTGCTGCACATAGCCTTGGTAACCACACCAAACGTTCATAAAACAGTCTGCAGCACTTCCCCTCTCTTCTCATTGGTTGCTGACAAGCTCCTCCTCTATTCAAGCTCATCCACAAGTTTGAATTTGTTTTCTTTTGTGTTCACATTGTAAATGCTCTATAAAAGGGCTGTAAAGTCTCAATGTATGATAGAACTCTTAGGAGATTCTTCTCCATAAGTCTAAGACATTTCTCATTTTCTCATACTTCTCTTTGAGTTTCCAAATTCAATTCTTCACATTTCTCCTCTCTAATCTCAATATTCATTCATGGTATCAGAGCATAAGATCATTCTCTCATCTTTTCTACTCAAATCTCTCAGTTTCTAATCTAAAATTCTGTCAAAAATCTCTCAGTCTTTAAACTAAAAACTCACAGTTTTATTCAACCATAAAAGCTGCTTCCTTTGAGCTCTTCAAAGCTTAACAATGGAGGATACAGTTCAAATCAGTTCCAGCCTTAAACCTACGGTGATACCAGTAGTTCTCAAAGGCTTGAACTACACATTATGGTCAAGAACCATCAAGACAGCCATTTGTGGCAAAGGACTTTGAAATCACATCTTGGAGGATAATACTCCATCTATAGATGATCCAAAGGAGAAGAAGGATGAGGCAACAAGAAAAGAAGAAGCTAGGTGGTTCCAAGTAGATCAATCAGTCCTTGGATTCCTCCAAAGTTCATTGGACCCATCCATTCTTGAAGCTTATTCACATTGTGAAACCTCCAAGTCTCTTTGGGAGACTCTCAAGAGGGTGTATGGGGATGTTTCAAACCTTAGCCATGTGTATGAGGTTAAGAAGACTCTCAATGATCTACACCAAGAGGATATGGAGTTCACAAAATTCCTAGGCAAGTTCCAGTCAACATGGTCCAAGCCTTACATGTTGAGACCAAGTTCTATAGATCCAAAGGTGCTTAATGAAAGGAAGGAACAAGACAAGATATTTGGGCTCCTTCGCAACCTAAATCCAGCCTTTAAGGATGTGATTAAGTCCATCTTGAGAGAGCCAAAACTTCCTGATTTCGAAGAGGTGTGCTCACGGATTCAAAAGGAGCAAGGCAACATTGGTTTGTTTGGTGGTAAAGGAGAACTAGTCATGGCTAACAAAAGCCTGTTTAAGCAAGAGGATAGGAAGAGTGTGATGTGTGAGCATTGTAAGAGGAATGGCCACATCAAGGACAAGTTCTGGTTACTTCATCCTCACCTCAAGCCAAACCGGTTCAAGGATTCAAAGGCTAACAACTCTCAAAAGGTTGTGACTGAACCGGCAAGTTCATCCAACCAAGGAGGGGAGCTAGCTAAGAATGTATCCATGGTTGCTTGCTACCTCATCAATCTTGGTTGCTTGCTATCTTGGTTGCTTGCTACCTCATCAATCGGATTCCAACCAAAATCTTGCAAGACATATCCCCATTTGAGGTACTCAATAAAACTAAACCTTCCATTGATCATTTACGTGTATTTGGGTGTGTGTGCTTTGTGTATGTTCCAGGTGATCTAAGAAACAAGTTGGAGGCAAAACGCATCAAGTGTATGTTCCTTGGATATTTGACAACACAAAAGGGTTATAAGTGTTATGATCCGAGCAACAATAGGACATATGTGTCAGAGATGTCAAGTTCATAGAAGAACGAAGCTATTATGATCTGAAAGATTGGGAAGGATTGAAGGATCTCTCAAGGTCACCTTCTGATTTGGCTACGAGTTTGAGGTTTCTCTTGAATCATTTGGGAAATGATGTGCCAAAGGATTCAAGACAAGAAGAAGCAAGAACTCCAAGTAGTTCACAAGATACCCAAGAGAATGAACAAGGGGTGGTAACTCAAGAACCAACTCCAATCCAAGAAGAAGCTACGGCCCAAAACCAAGAACAACACAACTTGGAAGTGGGTATAGAGGAACCTATTCACCAAATGGAAGAGGAAGTGGTTGTAGAGGAGGCTGCACCTCCTGTTCAGCAACTAAGGAGGAGTACTAGACTTAGGAAAGATCCATCCAATTGGGTAAACACTAGGGTCATCCACAACAACCAGGCCGTGGCTCATCCCATACAAGCTGTTTGTTCCCTTGACCTCTTGCCATCTAGTCATCAAGCATTTCTTGGAAAGATTGAACAATGTCAGATTCCAAGGACTTATGAAGAAGCTAAGAGTAAGAAAGAATGGTTAGATGCAGTAAAAGATGAGAAGGGAGCTATGGAAAGGAATCATACATGGGATATACAAGAACTTCCCAAAGGCAAGAAGGCTGTGAGTTCCAAGTGGGTGTTCACCATCAAGTATAAGAGCAATGGGGACATAGAAAGGTACAAGGCACGTCTAGTTGCAAGAGGTTTCACTCAGACATATGGAGAGGACTATACTGATACATTTGCACCGGTGGCTAAGCTACACACTGTAAGGGTTGTTCTTTCACTAGCTACGAATCTGACTTGGGACTTATGGCAAATGGATGTCAAGAACGCATTCCTACAAAGAGAACTTGAAGAGGAAGTGTATATGACTCCACCACCAGGCCTTGAAGATCTTTGCAAAGAAGGACAGGTTCTAAAACTTAGGAAGGCAATATATGGGTTGAAGCAGTCACCAAGGGCCTGGTATCACAAATTAAGCTCCACACTTACTGATAATGGGTTTAGGAAATCCCATTCAGATCATACTTTGTTCACTCGTCAAAACGCCAAAGGAATCGTGGTGGTCTTGGTTTATGTGGATGACCTTATAATAACAGGAGATGATAAGGAAGGAATTCAGTCCACAAAGACCTTTTAAAACAGATCATTTGACATCAAGGATCTTGGAGAGTTGAAGTACTTCTTGGTTATTGAAGTGTGTCGGTCTCAGGAAGGGCTCTTTCTATCCCAAAGAAAGTATGCTCTTGATCTGTTGACAAACATGGGAAAGCTTGGGGCTAAACCGGACAAAACTCCTCTTGAAGATGGCTACAAGGTCAATGGAAAGGTGGAGAAAGCTCGTGAGTTATTTAAGGATGTGTCTCAATATAGGAGACTAGTTGGGAAGCTGATCTACCTCACCCTCACACGCCCAGACTTGTGTTTTGCTGTGAATCAAGGGAGTCAACATATGCAAAAACCTACTGTATATCATTGGTGCATGGTAGAAAGGATCCTTAGATACATAAAAGGATCTCCTGGTCAAGGCATATGGATGGGCAAGAATGGGAACATTGAGATTATCGGGTATTGTGATGCGGATTGGGCTGCTGATAGGGTGGATAGGAAATCAACCACTGGGTATTGCACCTTCATTGGTGGGAACTTAGTCACTTGGAAGACTAAGAAGCAGAAGGTGGTATCATGTTCTAGTGCTGAAGCAAAATATAGGGCTATGAGGAAGCTGACAAGTGAAGTAACTTGGATCAAAGCGCTCTTGAAAGACTTCGGTATTGAACAACCAGGGTCAATCACCTTCCGTTGTGGTAATCAGGCAGCCATTCACATAGCTTCAAACTCAGTGTTTCACGAGAGGACCAAGCACATAGAAATCGACTGCCATAAGGTTAGGGAGAAAGCTCAAGATGGAACCATTCTGCCATGTTATACAAGGAGTGAAGACCAACTAGCTGACATCTTCACAAAGGCAGCAAGTCTCAAAGTTTGCAAGAACATCTTTATCACATCCATGATCATAGGTCTCCTAATCCAAGAGCAACACACGCTTTTTCCCTTATTAAGGTTTTATCGCAAGTGGTTTTCCTTAATAAGGTTTTTAATGAGGTGTTGCCTTAGGTTCCCAAGCTTAATACTTTGGGGTGATTCCAAAGTCTTTAGCTTGAGGGGGAGTATTGACATAGGAAAATAAAATAAGATCTATCTTGACCTACAAGGCAAGTGTGAGGATGAAAATTCAGTTTGAATAACAAGGGAAAAGAAAAAGGAGGGAGTCATTATTAACCACATGGTTAAAATGGTTAAATAACTGCCTTGGGAGAAGAATCAAGGTGAAAAGGACATGTCCATGCTGCACACAGTATTGGTAACCACACCAAACAGTCATGCCTGCTGCACACAACCTTGGTAACCACACCAAATGTTCATGAGACAATCTGCAGCTCTTCCCCTCTCTTCTCATTGGTTGTTGAAAAGCTCCTCCTCTATTCAAGCTCATCCACAAGTTTGAATTCGTTTTCTTTTGTGTTCACATTGTAAGTCCTCTATAAAAGGGCTATAAAGACTCAATGTATGATAGAACTCTTAGTAGATTATTCTCCATAAGTCTAAGACATTTTTTATTTTCTCATACTTCTCTTTGAGTTTCCCGATTCAATTCTTCACATTTCTCCTCTCTAATCTCAATATTCTTTCACAATGATCAGTCTACAATGATTATTTTAACTGGCCGATCAACTTGACATGTCCGTAACTTTTGATTCAGAGCTCAGAATGACACAAATCCAATGCCCACGTTAAGCTAGCTCATTTTTCTATATTTTGACAAAATTTGTTACAAAATAAGAGACGACAAAACGTCCACGTTATCCAATCTATCCAAACTACTTGATGCCATGCTTTATGCTTCATTTATTAGCCTTTACTTAATGAGCACCAATGATCTGTTTTGAATGATCACTTTAACTAGCCACTCAACTTTACATGTCCGCACCAAATCATCCGTAACTTTTGATTTATAACTCAGAATGACACGAATCCAATGCCACCTTGCACAACGGGCTTCTACTGACCTCTTGATGTGTGGCAATAGAAGTGCTCCTTGATCACTGCTAGTGTCTTGTCAAAACCAAAGTGGCCCATAAGACCTCCTCCATGAGCTTCTCGGGTGATAAGCTCTCGTAGAGATCCTTTTGGTATGCACATACTTCTTTCCCGGAACAAGAACCCATCATGAATTTAGAACTTGCCATGACTCCCTGTGCCACACTCCTTGTAGCTCTCAGAAAAGCCAGGATCATCCTTATACAAGTCCTTGATGTGCTCAAATCCTAAGACCTTTGCTTCCATTGTAGATTTCAAAGCAAACCTCCTGGACAGTGCATTGGCTACCACATTATCCTTGCTTTTCTTGTACTTGATGATGTAAGAGAAGGTTTCTATGAACTCCATCCACCTCGCATGTCTTCTCTTGAGGTTGGTTTGTCCTCTAAGGTGTTTGACAGTCTCGTGATCAGTGTGGATCACAAACTCCTTAGACAACAAGTAATGTTGCTAAGTCTCCAAAGCTCGGAATAGGGGATAGAGCTCCTTGTCATAGATGGGATAATTCAGTTAGGCCCCACATAACTTCTCACTGAAGTATGCCACTGGCCTTCCTACTTGTGTTAGCACTGCTCCTATGCCTATTCCAGAGGGATCACACTCTACTTCAAACGTCTTGTTGAAGTCGGGCAAGACTAGCACTGGTGAATGCGTGAGGCTGTCCTTCAAGGCCTGGAATGCCTTCTCTTGAGTTTCTCCCCAGTTTAACCCCACATTCTTCTTCACTACTACCATCAATGGTGAGGCATTGCTGCTGAAGTTGGGCACAAATCTCCTGTAGAAGCTGGCCAGGCCGTGAAATCTTCTTACTTGGCTGATGTTGCTTGGTGTTGGTCATTCTTGTATGGCTCAAATCTTTTCTTCATCAACCTGTAAGCCCTATGAACTCACAAAAAAGCCTAAGAAAACAAGCTTGTCAGTACAAAAGGTGCACTTCTTGAGATTGGCATACAGCTCTTCTTGTCAAAGGGTTTTAAGCACCATCTCAAGATGTGTAAGATATTCCCGAAGGCATTTACTGTAAACAAGTATGTAATTAAAGTATACTACTACAAACTTACTGATGTACGCCCTAAGAACTTGGTTCATAAGGCGAATGAAGGTGCTTGGGGGCATTAGTCAAGCCAAATGGCATGACTGTCCACTCGTAGAGCCCTTGCTTTGTCTTGAAAGCAGTCTTCCACTCATCACCCTCTTTCATTCTGACCTGCTGGTATCCACTCTTGAGGTCTATCTTGGAGAAGACTGTGGCTCCACTCAGCTCATCCAGCCGTGGTATAGGGTGCTGGTACTTCACTGTGATGTTGTTGATGGCTCGGCAGTCTACGCACATTCACCAAGTCCCATTCTTCTTGGGGACTAGCAACACAGGTACGGCACATGGACTGATGCTTTCTCGAACATAGCCGTTCTCCAGGAGCTCCTTAACCTGCTTCTCAAGCTCTTTGGACTCCTCTGGACTCATCGGGTAGGCTGGTCGATTGGGCAAGGCTGCTCCGGGCACGAGGTCGATCTGATGCTCTATGCCGCGTAAGGTAGGCAAGTATGCTGGTATCTCCTCAGGGAATACATCCTGGAACTGGTTGAGGAGGGCTGATACTTCAGAAGGTAGCTCCACATGTTCCTTTTCTACACTACACTCAAAAATTCTTTAAAAACCATTAGTAACATTAAGTCCTTTGAGGCTAAAGCTCTCCGGACAGGACTCGGTTGAATGAGAAAATTAGATTTAATGAGTTTCTTTTCCTTACTCATTTGTTGTTGTACCTCGTGTACCTAGCCAGGTGTGAGAGGGGCTAGGCTGACCTTTCACTTATCATGCACAAAGGTGTATAGATTGGTCCGGCCATCATGCCTTGTCTCCTTGTCGAACTGCCATGGTCTTCCTAGAAGAAGATGGCCAGCTTGCATGGGTACCACGTCACAAACTACCTGGTCTTGGTATCTGCCCACACTGAATGGCACAATTACTTGCTCATGGATCTTGAGCTCCACCTTGTCATCTAGCCATCTCAGTCGATATGGCCGGGGGTGCTTTGTCTTCTCTAGACCTAACTTATCAACCATATATGCACTAGCGACTTTAGTACAAGAACCACCATCTATGATGAGGTTACATACTTTGCCCTTGATGGTGCACCGGCTGTGGAAGATGTTCTCCCTTTGAATGGTATCGGAGGGACCTACCATTGCACTGAGGATGCGTCTAGTGACCAGTAATTCTCCCACATCAGGGTACTCTTTGTCTCCGTATTCTGCTTCTGGTTCGAAGTCCTCTTCATCTTGAGACTCATATTCTCCAGCTTCCGTGATCAGCATGACCGGGTTGTTTGGGCACTCCCTTGAGATGTGACCATGATCCCTTCACTTAAAGCAAGTGATATCACGTGATCTCTGAGGGTTAGAAGACTTACTCTTGAACCGTTCACGAGGCTTGCTCTTGAACCGTGATTCTATCTCTATGCTCTTGCCTTTGTGATAAGAGCATCAGATCATATGGCCGGTCAGGAGACCAGATTGGCCGACCAGAGTGCTTGCCCAAGACAGCCGGGCCATTTGGCGCGTCTGCCGGCCCAAGCGGTACTGCCGGGCCTACGACCAGCCGGGCCGGACCGACTAACATTTTCGGCGGAGAGGCCCAAACCTCCGGCCCAATAGGCGGCGATGGATGACACCACCGGCCCAATTTGTGATGCTGCCGGCTCCGGAATCAACCTGGCCGGCTCCGATGACAATTCGGCCAGTACCTCACACAGTCCAGCCGGTCCAGCCTATCCAGCCGATTGCACCACCATTTCAACATCTACACAAAGAGACTCGGATCAGATAAACTACCAGTATCAAGTCATGCATCTAGATGAAGTTTCTACACCAGTGGTGCCACCAGGAGTAATGACAAGGAGCAGATCAAGGGCGCTCTTCCACAAGTTCAGTTTGTGGGTCGGCAAGCTCCTAGAGGATGATCAACAAAGAGCATTGGACCAAGAGTGCAAGGAAGAGTCCAAAGGCTTCTCAACCATACATAGGACTCCAGAGACTTGGGATTTAGTGGCAAGAGAGGTCAGGGCCCGACGATTCATAACCCTACTCCAAGTCGAACACTTGGAGCTATGCGTGTGCATGCCATAAGGTCGGTCACCTTCCATTTCTTGGCCGATAGGTAAGAATGGTAAGTTTTCAAATTATATACTTGCCTTTTCTGTTTTGCAGGGTAGGCTTTAGAATGTTTACATTTTTGAGTGAAAGACAATTTCGGTAGAAGTCCTTTTCGGTTATTGCCTTTTTGTAATTTTTCCTTTTGTACACTTTTGTAAGTTTTCCATTTTTCTTTCTTTGAGTCGACCCTAGAAGGTCAAGCTGCTGAGCATATTAATAAGGCTCCTTCAGAATTGTAGTTCGACACCCTTTTGATATTAATAAAGATCGAATTTTCTTTCTACAAGTTTTCTCTCAAGAACTTGTGCGCTTAGAACCCTAGTCAATACCAGCCCTCCTAGCTTCTAAGTGGTGATTTATCACGAGGTTAATCACCCCTCGTGTTGTTCACTTCACCCTTCCATCCATTACCAAACAGAAAACCCCCATCCAGAAGCCTAAGGTCGAGTTTCTCACCTAATCTTCTCCAAACAGCCCATGCACGTATGGCCTTGATTCAGGGCTTGTATCATTTTGGTATCAGAGCTTAAAGCTCCTAAAACCAGGTTGTTTCTATCCTTTATTTAGTCTTGTTTCCAGTTCTTGCATTAGTTTAAGTTTCATTCAAAGAAAATCAAAACATAACATCTAAGTTCAAACTGAGTGCATCTAGCTCCTACGTGCATCACTAGGGTTTAGATACATTCTTTGGATTGCAATTTCGTTGTTCCTTTTTAATTAAAAGCATATTTCCATTAAGTTAAAATTAAAAAGCAAAAAAAAAATAGAAAACTACCAAAAAATTCGAGCAAAAGAATCTAGGATCTTTAACATTAATTTTTAGAGAAGTTTTCATTTTTCTACCTTTTCCTTTTTCCCAGATTTTTCCTTTTTCCCAGATTTTTCCTTTTCCAATTTTTCCTTTTTGCATCTTTTACTTCAACTATAAAAGAAATTCTCCTAATCGATTCTAGGAGCAAATTGACTTGCTTCTTTCTTCTTGTAGCACAAGATGGCTGAAAGAAATCAGGATGCAACCGAGGCCATGATGGTCATGTTCACCACTCTCCAAACACAACTCGCATCAATCGGCGAGAGGTTGGAGTGCGTGGAGAGGCTGGTGAGATTCCAGGCCATAAGGCACGTGAGGGCTGAGCAAGACCCTGATGAGGGTCCTGAGCACCCTAGGACACGGCACGAACAGAGGAGCTCCAGCCGGATGGAGATGAGGACGCACAGCCTCACGGCTATCACCCTAGGCGGAGAGGACCTCCACGGCAACCAGAAGCAGAGGGCAATGGCTACGAGCCCTATGGTCATCACCAGAGACCAAGGATGCCCCCTAGACATCATGAGGATGGAGATGACTACGCCTACAATTGGGTAAACAATCATGATGTTAAGCTAACACCTCCTAGTTTTGCAGGAAAAGTAGACCCTGAGGCCTATCTAAATTGGGAGAGGAGGAGGGATCACATCTTCGATCACTAAAAGCAACCAGACCCTAGGAGAGTCTCCATGGCAGTAGCACAACTCACGGATAATGCCCTCCTCTGGTGGGATCGTGAGGCTTATGACCGAAGGAGAAGGAGATTGAGACCCATAGACTCATGGGTCGACATGAAAGACCTTATGAGGCAAAGGTTTGTTCCACCCTATTTCCACAGGGATTTGCAACGACGTTTTCGTACTCTTAAGTAGGGCACCTGATCAGTAGAGGAGTACTACGAAGAGATTGAGAGGCTAAGGAACAGGCAGGAGCTCAATGACGATGAAGAGGCATTGATGGCGCAATTCTTGGATGGACTGCAAGAGAGAATCAGCCGCAAGGTGGAGAGACAAATCTACAATGACTTTAAAGGCTTGTTCCACCTATCTGTCCAGGCTGAGCAGCACATCAGGCGTAAGAGCCAAGACCTATGCAGCAAGCCCAAGACGCCTTGGGCACCAAGCAATAGCCCCAAGCCCGTAGACAAAGGCAAGAGCATAGAGATCGAATCACGGTTCAAGAGCAAGCCTCCTGAGCAACCCCGTGACCAGAGAGAGCCTAGTAAGCCAACCCTCAGAGATCACGTGACATCACTTGTTTTAAGTGTAGGGGTCGCGGTCACATCTCAAGGGAGTGTCCAAACAACCAGGTCATGCTGATCACGGAAACTGGAGAATATGAGTCCCAAGATGAAGAGGACTATGAACCAGAAGGAGAATACGGTGACATCGAGTACCCTGATGTGGGAGAAGTGCTGCTCACTAGACGTATTCTCAGTGCGATGGTGGACCCCTCAAAGACCATTCAAAGGGAGAACATCTTCGATAGCCATTACACCATCAAGGGCAAGTTATGTAATCTCATCATAGATGGTGGTTTTTGCACTAACGTTGCTAGTGCATATATGGTGGATAAGCTAGGTCATAGAGAAGACAAGGCACCCTCGACCATATAGACTGAGATGGCTCGATGACAAGGTAGAGTTCAAGATCCATGAGCAAGTAACCGTGCCATTCAGTGTAGGTAGATACCAAGACCAGGTAGTTTGCGATGTAGTACCAATGCAAGCTGGCCATCTTCTGCTAGGAAGGCCATGGCAGTTTGACAAGGAGACAAGGCATGATGGCCAAACCAATCTCTACACATTTGTGCACGACAAGAGAAAGGTCAGCCTAGCTCCTCTCACACCTGCCCAGGTACATGAGCTACAACAACAAATGAGTAAGGAAAAAAAAACTTATTAAGTCAAATTTTCTTATTCAACCAAGTCATGTCCGGAGAGTTTTAGCCTCGAAGGATTTAATGTTACTAATGGTCTTAAAAGAGATTTTGAGTGTAGAAAAGGAACAGGTAGAGCTACCTCCTGAAATAGCAGTTCTCCTCAACAAATTCCAGGACGTATTCCCTGAGGAGATACCTGCAGGCTTGCCTCCCCTACCCGGCATAGAGCACCAGATCGACCTCGTGCCCGGAGCAGCCTTACCTAATTGATCAGCCTACCGGATGAGTCCAGAGGAGTACAAGGAGCTTGAGAAGCAAGTCAAGGAGCTCTTGGAGAAAGGCAATGTTCGAGAGAGCCTCAGTCCATGTGCCATACCCGTGCTGCTAGTACCCACGAAGGATGGGACTTGGCGAATGTGTGTGGACTGCCGAGCAATCAACAACATCACAATCAAGTGCCAGCATCCTATACCACGGCTGGATGACATGCTGGATGAGCTGAGTGGAGCTCAGCTCCAAAATAGATCTCAAGAGTGGATACAACCAGGTCAGAATGAAGGAAGGTGATGAGTCGAAGACTGCTTTCAAGACAAAGCAAGGGCTCTACGAGTGGACAGTCATGCCATTCGGCTTGACTAATGCCCCAAGCACCTTCATGTGTCTTACGAACCAAGTTCTTAGGGCGTACATCAGTAAGTTTGTTGTAGTGTACTTCGATGATATTTTAGTTTATAGTAAGTGCCTACGGGAACACCTCACGCATCTTGAGTAGGTACTTAAAACCCTTCGACAAGAAGAGCTTTATGCCAATCTCAAGAATTGCATCTTTTGTACTGATAAACTTGTCTTCTTTAGGTTTTGTTGTAAGTTCACAAGACTTACAGGTTGATGAAGAGAAGATTCGAGCCATACAAGAGTGGCCAACACCGAGCAACATCAGCCAAGTGAGGAGCTTCCACGGTCAGGCCAGCTTCAACAGAAGATTTGTGCCTATCTTCAGCAGTATTGCCTCACCATTGATGGCAGTAATGAAGAAGAACGTGAAATTCAGCTGGGGAGAAGCTCAGGAGAAGGCATTCCAGACTTTGAAGGACAGACTCACGCATGCACCAGTGCTAGTCCTGCCCGACTTCAACAAGATGTTTGAAGTGGAGTGTGATGCCTCTGGAATAGGCATAGGAGCGGTGCTAACCCAAGGAGCAAGGCCAGTGGCATACTTCAGTGAGAAGTTAGGTGGGGCCTCACTGAATTGCCCCACCTACGACAAGGAGCTTTATGCCCCAGTCCGAGCCTTGGAGACTTAGCAACATTACTTGTTGTCCAAGGAGTTTGTGATCCACACTGATCACGAGACTCTCAAACACATCAGAAGGCAAACCAATCTCAAGAGGAGACATGTCAGGTGGATGGAGTTCATAGAGACCTTCCCTTACATCTTCAAGTACAAGAAGGGCAAGGATAATGTAGTAGCCGATGCACTATAAAGGAGGTTTGCCTTAATATCCACCATGGAAGCAAAGGTCTTAGGATTCGAGCACATGAAGGACCTATATAATGATGATCCTGACTTTGCTGAGAGCTACAAGGAGTGTGGCACAGGGAGTCATGGCAAGTTCTACATCCATGATGGGTTCTTATTCCGAGAAAGGAGGCTGTGCATACCACAAGGATCTCTATGGGAGTTTATCATCCGAGAAGCTCATGGAGGAGGTCTTATGGGCCACTTTGGTGTCGACAAGACACTAGCAGTGGTCAAGGAGCACTTCTACTGGCCACACATCTAGAGATCAGTAGAAGCCCATTGTGTAAATTGCATCACTTGCAAAAAGGCGAAGTCCCGAGTGCACCCTCATAGGTTGTATCTCCCTCGGCCCATACCTACACATCCATGGGTGGACATTTCCAAGGACTACGCTCTAGGTCTGCACAAGGTCAACCACAAAGATGCTATCTATGCAATGGTGGACAGATTCTCCAATGTTAATGATGCCACACAAACAGCCGAGATGTTCTTCAGGGAGATAGAACGGCTTCATGGAGTGCCATGGACCATCGTGTCTGACAGGGACACCAAGTTTCTCAGCCACTTCTGGAGGACCCTCTGGAGGAAGCTAGGCACGAAGCTGCTCTTCTCTACCACCTGCCACCCTCAAAACGATGGCCAAACTGAAGTTGTCAACCGAACATTTTTGACCCTTCTCAGGACTACACTAGTGAAGAACCTCAAGACATGGGTGGAGTGCCTGCCATTTATAGAGTTCACATACAACCGAGCAGTGCACTCAGCAACCAAGAAGACCTCTTTTGAAGTAATCTATGGCTTAAACCCCCTAACACCTTTGGAGCAAACGCCACTGCCACCAGTAGAGATGACCAACCTCAACGGAGCATCCAAGGCGGAGTTCATCAAGAAGATACACCAGAAGGTAGCAGAAAACTTGGAGAAGAGCACCGGGCAGTATGTGACTCACGCCAACAAGGGAAGAAGTGAGGTGATTTTTCAACTAGGCGATTGGGTGTGGCTACACCTACGGCAGGAGAGGTTCCCCAACCTTAGGAGTTCCAAGCTGGCCCCAAGAGGAGATGGACCATTCAGAATGCTGGAGAGGATCAACAACAACGCCTACCGGATCGAGCTTCCTGGTGAGTTTAATGTGTCTAACACATTCAACGTAACTGATTTAGCTCCTTTCCTTGCAGATGAACCAGTTTTGAGGTCAAAACCTACTGAAGGGGGAGGGGATGATGAGGGCATCAGATCGTATGGCCGGCCAGGAGACCAGATTGGCCGACCAGAATGCTTGCCCGAGACAGCCGGGCCATTTGGCACGTCTGCCGGGCCATTTGGCGCGTCTGCCGGGCCATTTGGCGCGTCTGCCGGGTCATTTGGCACATCTGCCGGGCCATTTGGCATGTCTGCCAGCCCAAGCGGTACAGCCGGGCCTACGACCAGCCGGGCCGTACCGACCAACATTTCCGGCGGAGAGGCCCAAACCTCTGGCCCAATTGGCGGCGATGTGGATGACACCGCCGGCCCAATTGGTGATGCCGCCGGCTCCGGAATCAACCTGGCCAGCTCCGATGACAATTTGGCCAGTACCTCACACAGTCCAGCCGGTCCAGCCGATCCAGCCAATTGCACCACCATTTCAACATCTACAGAAAGAGACTCAGATCAGACAAGCTACCAGTTTCAAGAGATGCATCTAGATGAAGTTTCTACAGCAGTGGTGCCACTAGGAGCAATGACAAGGAGCAGATCAAGGGCGCTCTTCCACAAGTTCAGTTTGTGGGTCGACAAGCTCCTAGACGATGATCGACAAAGAGCAGATCAAGGGCGCTCTTCCACATGTTCAGTTTGTGGGTTGACAAACTCCTAGGCGATGATCGACAAAGAGCATTGGGCCAAGAGTGCAAGGAAGAGTCCAAAGGCTTCTCAACCATACAAATGACTCCAGAAACTTGGGATTTAGGGGCAGGAGAGGTCAGGACCCAACGCGTGCATGCCACAAGGTCAGTCCCCTTCCATTTCTTGGCCGATAGGTAAGAATGGTAAGTTTTCAAATTATATACTTGCCTATTCTGTTTTGCAGGGTAGGATTGAGAATGTTTACATTTTTGAGTCAGAGACAATTTAGGTAGAAGTCCTTTTCGGTTATTGCCTTGTTGTAATTTTTCCTTTTGTGCACTTTTGTAAGTTTTCCATTTTTCTTTCTTTGAGTCAATCCTAGAAGGTCAAGCTGCCGAGCATATTAATAAGGCTCCTTCAGCATTTTAGTTCGACAAACTTTTTGATATTAATAAAGATCGAATTTTCTTCCTACAAGTTTTCACTCAAGAACTTGTGCGCTTAGAACCCTAGTCGAGACCAGCCCTCCTAGCTTCTAAGTTGTGATTTATCACGAGGTTCATCACCCCTCGTGTGGTTCACTTCACCCTTCCATCCATTACCAAACAGAAAACCCCCATCCAGAAGCCTAGGGTCGAGTTTCTCACCTAATCTTTTCCAAACAGCCCACGTGCTTACGGCCTTGATTCAGGGCTTGTATCACTTTGTCTACGGGCTTGGTGCTATGTCTTGGTGCCCAAGGTGTCTTAGGTTTGTTGCGTATGTCTTGCCTCTTACGCTTGATGTGCTGTTCAGCATGGACAGAGAGGTGGAACAAGTCCTTGAAATCAAGTTCGATTGGTCTCTCCACTTTGCGGCTGATTCTTTTTTGCAATCCATCCAAGAACTGAGCCATCAATGCTTCTTCATCGTCATTGAGCTTCAGCCTGTTCTTTAGCCTCTTAAACTCCTCATAGTACTTCTCTACTGATCTTGTGCCCTGCTTAAGAGTACGAAAACGGTGTTGCAAATCTCTATGGAAATAAGGTGGGACAAACCTTTGTCTCATGAGATCCTTCATGTCGACCCAAGAATCTACGGGTCTCAATCTCCTTCTCCAACGGTCCGAATCCTCACGATCCCACCAGATGAGGCCATTATCTGTGAGTTGTGCTACTGCCATGGGGACTCTCCTAGGGCCTGGTTGATTGTAATGGTCGAAGATGTGATCCATCCTCCTTTCCCAATCTAGATAGGCCTCGGGGTCTACTTTTCCTGCAAAACTAGGAGGTGTTAGCTTGACATCGTGACTGTTTACCCGATTGTATGCGTAGTCATCTACATCCTCATGATGTCTAGGGGGCATCCTTGGTCTCTGGTGATGACAATAGGGCTCGTATCCATTTCTCTCTGCTTCTTGTTGTCATGGAGGTCCTCTCGGCCTAGGGTGATAGCTGTGAGGCTGTTGGCCCTCATCTCCATCCGGCTGAGGTTCCTCCTGTTCTGGCCGTGTCCTTGGGGGATCAGGACCTTCAGCAGGGTCTTTGTCAGCCCTCAGGTGCCTTATGGCCTGGAATCTCACCGGCCTCTCCACACGCTACAAACTCTCGCCGATTGATGCGAGTTGTGTTTGGAGAGTGGTGAACATGGCCATCATGGCATCGGTTGCGTCTTGATTTCCTCCTTCAGCCATCGTGTGCTACAAGAAGAAAACAAGGTTAGTTGCTCCTAAGAATTCTTTAGGAGGGTTTTCTTTTATAATAGGAGAAGACTCAAATAAAAGGAAAGTAGAAAAAAGGAACAAATCTAGTAATTAATGATGCAAATCTTAGAAATTAATGGTGCAATCTCCTAAAAAAAATTTTTGGTCGATTTTTCCTGATTTTCTTGTTTCTTTTTTTGTTTTTGATTTAATTTATATAATAACGGAAAATATGCTTTAACAAAAAGGAAAAAACGAAGTTGCAAGGAAAAGGATGAATCTATACCCTAGTGATGCACGTAGGAGCTAGATCCACTCGGTTTGATTTTTATTTGTTATTTTTTTGATTTTTTTGAATGAAATTTAAACTAATGCACGAACTGGAAATAAGACTAAAGTAAAGGATAGAAACAACCTGGTTTTAGGAGCTTAAGCTCTGATACCAAAATGAAACAAGACTTGAATCAAGGCCGTAACACTCGCAGCTAGTTGGAGAAGACATGGCGAGAAACTCGGCCTTAGGCTTCTGGAGAGGGGCTTTCTGAGGGGTATTGGGTGGTGGGATGAAGTGAACCACACGAGGGGTGATGGACCTCGTGATAAATCATAACTTAGAAGCTAGGAGGGCTGGTCACAACTAGGGTTCTAAGCGATAGAGTTTTAGGAGAAAAACTCGTAGAAAAAAGTGCTCTCTTTATTAATAATGAAAAAGTTGTCGAAATACAATGCTGAAGGAGCCTTATTAATATGCTTGGCAGCTTTGACCTTCTAGGATCGACCCAAAATAAAAATGGAAAAGATACAAAAGTGCATAAGGAAAATTACAAAAAGGAAATAACCGAAAAAGGACAACTACCTAAATTGTTCTTGACTCAATAAATGGAAAACTACTAATTCCTACCCTGCAAAACAGAAAAGGCAAGTATATAATTGAAAACTTACATTTCTTACCTTTCGGCCTAGAAATGGAAGGTGGCCGACCTTGTGGCATGCACGCGCCTAGCTCCTAGTTTTCGACTTGGAGTAGGGTTACGAATCCTTGTGCCTTGACCTCTTTTGACACGAGAGCCCAAGTCTCTAAAGTCCTTTGAGATGTTGAGAAGCCCTTAGATTCTTCCTTGTACTCTTGTCCCAATGCTCTTTGGCATTGGCCTTATAGGAGCTTTTCTACCCACAAGCTGAACTTGTGGAAGAGTGCCCTTGTTCTGCTCCTTGTCATGGCTCCTGGTGGCACCACTAGTGTAGAGACTTCATCTAGGTTCATGCCTTGAATCTGGTAGCTGATTTGATCCGAGTCTCCTTGTGTAGAGGTGGAAATGGTGGTGCTATCGCTTGAGCCGGCTGGATTGTGCGTGGAGCTGGCCGAGTTGAGACCGGAGTTGGACAGATCAATTTGTGAGCCAGCGGCACAACTAGTTGGGCCGGCGGTGTTGTTCACGTCGCCGCCAGTTGGGCCGGAGGTTTGGGCCTCTCTGCCGGAGAAATTTGTTGGTCTAGCCTGGCTGATCATAGGGCCGGCGGTACCGCTTGGCCTGGCCGACGCGCCAAATGGCCTGGCCGACGTGCCAAATGGTCCGGCTGTCTCGGGCAAGCCTTCTGGTCAGCCATTTTGGTCTTCTGGCCGGCCAGATGATCTGATGTCCTCATCAGTGCATCACTTGCAAGAAGGAAAAGTCCCGAGTGGACCCTCATGGGTTGTATCTCCCTCTGCCCATACCTACACATCCATGGGTAGAAATCTCCATGGACTTCATTCTAGGTCTGCCCAAGATCAACCACAAAGATGCTATCTTTGTAGTGGTGGACAGATTTTCTAAGATGGCACATTTCATACCGTATGCCAATGTTAATGATGCCACGCAAACGGCATAACTGTTATTCAAGGAGGTAGTATGACTTCATGGAGTGCCAAGGACAATCGTGTCAGACAGATACACCAAATTCCTCAGCCACTTCTGGAGGACCCTCTGGAGAAAGCTAGGCACGAAGCTGCTCTTCTCTACCACATGCCACCCCCAAACCGATGGCCAAATTGAAGTGGTCAACCGGACATTGTCAACACTTCTCAGGACCACACTTGGGAAGAACCTCAAGACATGGGTGGAGTGCCTGCCATTCATTGAGTTTGCTTACAATCGAGTTGTGCATTCAGCCACAAAGAAGACCCCATTTGAAGTGGTCTACGGCTTCAACCCTCAAGCGCCTTTGGAGCGAACACCACTGCCACCAGCTGAAATGACCAACCTCAATGGAGCATCTAAGGCAGAATTCATCAAGAGATTGCACCAGAAGGTAGCAGAGAACCTGGAGAAAAGGACCGGGCAGTACGTCACTCATGCCAACAAGGGTAGACGGGAAATGATCTTCCAACCAGGCGATTGGGTGTGGCTACACCTACGGAAAGAGAGATTCCCCAACCAAAGGAGTTCCAAGCTGGCCCCGAAAAGAAACGGACCATTCAAAGTGCTGGAGAGGATCAACAACAACGCCTACCGGCTTGAACTTCTAGGTGAATTTAATGTGTCTAACACATTCAATGTGACTGATTTAGCTCCTTTCCTTGCAAATGAACCAGATTTGAGGTCAAAACCTACTGAAGTGGGAGGGGATGATGAGAAAACCAGATCATCTGGCTGGCCAAAAGACCAAAATGGCCGACCAGAAGGCTTGCCCGAGACAGCCGGGCCATTTGGCGCATCTGCCGGGCCAAGCGGTACCACCGACCATACGATCAGCCGGGCTGGGCCGACCAACTTCTCTGGCGGAGAGGCCCAAACCTCCAGACCAACTGGCGGCAATGTGACTAACACCGCCAGCCCAGCTGGTGACTCTGCCGGTCCACAAATCGATCTCGCCGGCTCCGATCTCAACTCGGCCAGCTCTACAGACGGTCCAGCCGGCTCAAGCGATCACACCACCGTTTCCACCTCTACACAAGGAGACTCGGATAAAATCAGCTACCAGGTTCAAGGCATGAACCTAGATGAAGTCTCTACACCAGTGGTGCCACCAAGAGCCATGATAATGAGGACATCAGGTCGTATGTCCAGCCAGGAGACCAGACTGGCTGACCAGGAAGCTTGCCCGAGACAGCCGGGCCATCTGGCACGTCTCCCAGCCCAAGCAGTACCGCCGGACCCTCGACCAATAGGACCAGACCAATCAGCATTGCCGGCGGAGAGGCCCAAGCTTCCGGCACACTTGGTGGCGACGTGGATGACACCGCCGGTTCCCTTGGTGATGCCGCCAACTCCGGGATCAACTTGGCTGGTCCAGAAGGCATTCCGGCCAGTACCTCGCACATTCCAGCCGGTACAGCCGATCCAGCCGAGTACACGAGCATTTCAACTTCTACACAAGGAAACTCGGACCAGATAAGCTACCAGCTTCAGGACATGCATATAGAGGAAGTCTCCACACTAGTAGTGCCACCAGGAGCAATGACAAGGAGCAGATCAAGAGCACTCTTCCACAAGTTCAGCTTATGGGTCGACAAGCTCCTAGAGGAAGATCGACTAAGGTCAATGGGCCAGAAGTGCAAAGAGGAGTCCAAAGACTTCTCAACAATGCAAAGGACTTCAGAGACTTGGGCTTTAGTGGCAAGAGAGGTCAGGGCCCAAAGATTCCTAACCCTACTCCAAGTCAAAGACTAGGAGCAAGGCGCATGCATGCCACAAGGACGGCCACCTTCCATTTCTTGGCCGTGAGGTAAGTAAGGTAAGTTTCAATTCGAATATATGCCTCTTTCTGTTTTGCAGGGTAGGATCTAGATTGTTTATATTTTTGAGTCAAAGACATTTTAGGAATAGGTCCTTTTTCGGTTATGCACTTTTGTACATTTTCCATTTGTGCACTTTTGTAAACTTTCCTTTTCTTTCTTTGAGTCGAGCCTAGAAGGTCAAGCTGTCGAGCATATTAATAAGGCTCCTTCCAGCATTGTAGTTCGACAACCTTTTTGATATTAATAAAGTAGAACTTTCTTTCAACAAGTTTTCTCTCTAAGAATCTTGTGCGCTTAGAACCTAGTTGAGACCAGCCCTCCTAGCTCTAAGTTTGTGATTTATCACGAGGTTCATCACACCTCGTGTGGTTCACTTCACCCCTCCATGTATACCAACCCAAAAACCCCTATCCAAGAAGTCTAAGGTCGAGTTTCTCTCCTAACCTTTTCCAAACAGCCCACGCGCATATAAGCCTTGAATTGAGGCTTGTATCACATGACAAGGAGCAGAACAAGGGCACTATTCCACAAGTTCAGCTTATGGGTAGACAAGCTCCTCGAATACCAACGACAAGGAGCATTGGGAAAAGAGTACAAGGATGAATCCAAGGGCTTCTCAACATCTCAAAAGGCTCCAGAGACTTGGGCTCTCGTGGCAAAAGAGGTGACGGCCCAACATTTCGTAAACCTACTCCAAATTGAAGAATAAAGCGCGTGTGACAAAGGTCGGCCACCTTCCATTTCTTGGCCGAATGGTAAGTAGGTAAATTTTTTCAATTATATACTTCCCTCTTTTGTTTTGCAGGGCAAGAATTAGCAGTATTCTATTTATTGAGTCAAGAACATTTAAGTAGATTTCCTTTTTCGGTTATTCCCTTTTGTAATCTTTCCTTTATGCACTTTTGTATTCTTTCCTTTTCTTTTTGGGTCGACCCTAGAAGGTCAAACCTACTGAGCATATTAATAATGCTCCTTTCGGCATTGTAGTTCGCCAAGTTTTTGATTATTAATAAAGAGAGCACTTTTTTTAGAGTTTTCCTCACAAAACTCTATCGTTTAGAACCCTAGTTGAGAACAGCCCTCCTAGCTTCTAAGGTTGTGATTTATCACGAGGCTTTCCATCCCTCATGTGGTTCACCTCCCCCCACCACCCAATACCCACCAGAAAACCATTCCTCAGAAGCCTAAGGCCGAGTTTTTCGCCTAATCCTCTCCAACCAGCCCGCGAGTGGTACGGCCTTGATTCAAGGCTTGTATCAAAATCGTCCATAACTTTTGATTTACAGCTCAAAATGACACGAACCAATGCCCATGTTACGCTAGCTCAATTTTCTATATTGTGATAAAATTTGAGACAGAAATAGATACGACAAAGAGTCCAAGTAATCCAACCATCCCAAACTGCGTGATGCCATGCAATATTTTTCATTTATAAGCTTTTACCCAGTGACCAATTATAAATTTGAAATGATCATTTTAACTGGCTGATCAACTTTTCATGTCTGCACTAAATCGTCAATAATTTTGGATTTATTGCTCCGAATGATATCAATCCAATGCCCACATTAAGGTAGTTTAATTTTCTATACTGTGACAAAACTTGAGACAGAACTAGAAATGACAAAGCGTCCAAGTAATCCAATCTATCCCAAACTGCGTGATGTCATGCATTAAGCTTCATTTTTAAGCCTTTACTTAATGAGCACCAATGACCAGTTTTGAATTGTCACTTTAAATGGCCGATCAACTTGACATACCCTCTCTAAATCGTTGGTAACTTTTTATTTAGAGTTCACAATGACACAAATCCAATGCCCACGTTAAGCTAGCTCAATTTTCTATATTATGACAAAGTTTGAGACAAAACTAGCTATGAAAAATCATCCAAGTAATTCAATCTATCCCAAATTCCGTGATGCCATGCATTATGTCTCATTTATAAGCCTTTACTCAATGAGCACCAATTATCAATTTAAAATAATCATATTAGCTGGCCGATCAACTTGACATGTACATACTAAATTGTCCGTAACTTTTGATTTAGAGCTAAATATGACATGAATCCAATGGCACATTAATCTAGCTCAATTTTCTATATTTTGACAAAAATTGGGACAACAATTGAAACGACAAAGCGTCCAAGTAATCCAATCTACCCAAACTACTTGATGTCATGCTTTATGCTCCATTTATAAGCCTTTACTTAATGAGCACCAATGATCTGTTTAGAATGATCACTTTAACTGGCCACTCAACTTGATATGTCGACACTCAATCGTCTATAACTTTTGATTTAGAATTCAGAATGACACAAATCCAATGCCTCCGTTAAGCTATCTCAATTTTCTATGTTAGAAGAAAATTTGACATAGAAATAGATACGACAAAGCGTTAAAGTAATCAAATCTATCCAAAACTATGTGATGCCATGCCTTATGCTTCATTTATAACCCATTACTTAATGAGCAACAATTATCAGTTTAGAATGATCATTTTAACTGCCGGATCAACTTGATATGTCTGTACTATATCATCCATAACTTTTGATTTAGAGCTCAGAATGACACGAATACAATGCCCACGTTAAGCTAGCTCAGTTTTCTATATTTTTCAAATTTTACGACGGAAATAGAGACGACAAAGCGTCCAAGTACTCCAACCTATCCCAAACTGCATGATGCCATGCTATATGCTTCATTTACAGGCTTTTACCTAATGAGCACCAATGATCAGTTTAGAATGATCATTTTAACTAGCCGATCAACTTGACATGTCCGCACTAAATCGTCAAAAACTTTTGATTTAGAGTTTAGAATGACACGAATCTAATGTCCGTGTTAAGCTAGCTGAATTTTATATAATCTTTACAAAATTTGAGGCAGAAATAGCTACGACAAAGCATCCAAGTAATCCAATCTATCCAAAACTACGTGATGCCATGCTTTATGCTTCATTTTTAGCCCTTTACTTAATGAGCATCAATGATCAGTTTAGAATGATCACTTTAACTAGCCGATCAACTTGACATGTCCCGTACTAAATCGTTCATAACTTTTGATTTAGAGCTCAAAATCACACGAATCCAGTTCCCACTTTAAGCTAGCTCCATTTCCTATATTGTGACAAAATTTGAGATAGACATTTATACGACAAAGCATTCAAGTAATCATGTCCATTCCAAGCAGCGTGATGCCATGCATTATTCTTCATTTATAAGCTTTTACTCAATGAGCACCAACGTTCAGTTTAGAATGATCATTTTAACAGGCCGATCAACTTGACATGTTTGTACTATATAATCGATAACTATTGATTTAATGCTCAGAATGACAGGAATCAATTGCCCACATTAAGCTAGTTTAATTTTCTATATTGTGACAAAATTTGAGACATAACTAGATACGACAATGCGTCCAAGTAATCCAATCTATCCCAAACTCCGTGATGCCATGCATTATGTTTCGTTTATAAGCCTTTACTTAATGACCACCAATGATCAGTTTATAATGATCACTTTATAATGATCACTTTATAATGATCACTTTAACAGGCCGATCAACTTGACATGTCTGCACTAAATCATCCGTAACTTTTGATTTAGAACTCAGATTGGCATTAATCCAATGCCCAAGTTAAACTAGCTCAATTTTCTATATTGTTATAAAGTTTGAGAAATAAATAGATATGGTAAAGCGTCCAAGTAATCCAGTACATCCCAAACTGTGTGATGCCATGCATTATTCTTCATTTATAAGCGTTTACTCAATGAGCACCAATGATCAGTTTAGGGCAATCATTTTAATTGGCCAATCATTTTAATTGGCCAATCAACTTGCAATGTCCATAACTTTTGATTTGTAGCTCAGAATGACACGAATCCAATGCACATATTAAGCTAGTTCAGTTTTCTATATTGTGACAAAAGATGGAAATAGATACGACAAAGCATCCAAGTAATGCAATAAATCCCTAACGGCGTGATGCCATTCATTATTTTTCATTTATAAGGTTTTACTCAATGAGCACCAATGATCAGCTTAGAATAATCATTCCAACTCGCCGATCAATTTCACATGTCCGCACTAAATCATCCATAAATTTGGATCTAGAGTTCCGAAACACACGAATCCAATGCCCACGTTAAGCTCGATCAATTTTCTATAGTGTAACAAAATTAGAGAGAGAAATAGATACGATAAAGCATCCAACTAATCCATCTATCCCAAATTGCGTGATGCCTTGCATTATGCTTCATTTATAACCCTTTACTCAATCAGCACCAATAAACAGTTTAGAATGATCACTTTAACTCGCCGATAAACTTAACATGTCTGCACTATATCGTCCATAAATTTTGATTTAGAACTCAGAATACCCGAATCAAATGCCGATGTTAAACTAGCTCAATTTTCTATATTGTGACAAAATTTGAGACATAAATAGATACAACATAGCGTCCAAGTAATCCAAATCTTCCCAAACTGTGGGATGTCATGCATTATTTTTTGTTTATAAGCTTTTACTCAATGAGCTGCAATGATCATTTTAACTCGCCGTTGAACTTGTCACTTCTGCACTAAATCGTCCATAACTTTTGATTTATTGCTAAGAATGACACGAATCAATTGCCCATATTAAGCTAGATAAATTTTCTATATTGTGACAAAATTTGAAATCGAACTAGATACAACAAAGCGTCCAAGTAATCCGAGCTTAGAAGGATCACTTTATCTCACCGATCAACTTGACATGTCCGCACTAAATCGTTTGTAACTTTTTATTTAGAACTCATAATACCCGAATCAAATGCCGAAGTTAAACTAGCTAAATTTTCTATATTGTGACAAAATTTGAGACACAAATAGATACGACGTAGCGTCCAAGTAATCCAAACCTTCCCAAACTGTGGGATGTCATGCATTATTTTTCGTTTATAACCTTTTATACCATAAGCTCCAATGATCATTTTAGAATGATAATTTTAACTGGCCATTGAACTTGTCACGTCTGCACTAAATCGTCCATAACTTTTGATTTATTACTCAGAATGACACGAATCAATTGCCCAAATTAAGCTAGATAAATTTCCTATATTGTGACAAAATTTGAAATCGAACTAGATACGACAAATCGTCCAAGTAATCCAATCTAGCCCAAACTGTGTGATGCCATGCTTTATGCCTCATTTATAAGCCTCACTTAATGAGCACCAATGATCAATTTAGAATGATCATTTTAACTATCCGATCAACTTGACATGTGAGCACTAAATTGTCCTTAACTTTTGATTTAAAGCTCAGAATGACACAAATCCAAAGACCACATTAAGCTATCTCAATTTTCTATAGTGTACCAAAATTTGAGACATAAATAGATACGACAAAGCATCCAAGTAACACAATCTATCCAAAACTGTGTGATGCTATGTATTATTCTTCATTTATAAGCGTATACTCAATCAGCACCAATGATCACTTTAGAATGATCATTTTAGGACGATCACTTTAACTACCAGATCAACTTGACATGTTCGCACTAAATCGTCCATAACTTTTGATTTAGAACTCAGAATGACACGAATCAAATGCCGACATTAAGCTAGCTCACTTTTCTATATTGTGTCAAAATTTGAGACTGAAATAGAAACGACAAAGCGTCCAAGTAATCCAATCCATCCTAAATTGTGTGATGCCATGCATTATTTTTCATTTATAATCTTTTACTCAATAAGCACCAATGATCAATTTAAAATAATCATATTAACTGGCCGATAAACTTGACATGTCCATACTAAATTGTCCATAACTTTTGATTTATAGGTCAGGATGACAATAATCCAATTCCCACGTTAATCAAACTCAATTTTCTATATTTGAAAAAATTTAAGTTAGAAATAGAGACGACAAAGCGTCCAAGTGTTCCAATCTATCTAAAACTGTGTGATGCTATGCATTATGCTTCATTTATAAGCGTTTAGCCAATCAACACCAATGATCATTTTAGAATGATCACTTTAACTGGCAGATCAACTTGACATGTCCGCACTAAATCATCCGTAACTTTTGATTTAGAACTTAGAAATACACGAATCAAATGCCGACATTAAGCTAGCACAATTTTTTATATTGTGACAAAAGTTGAGACTGAAATAGAAACGAAAAAGCATCCAAGTGATCCAATCTATCCAAACTACTCCATGCCATGCGTTATGCCTCATTTATAAGCCTTACTTAATGGGCATCAATGATCAGTTTAGAATGATCATTTCAACTCGCCGATCAAATTGACATGTCCGCACTAAATCTTCTGTAACTTTTGATTTAGAGCTCAGAAACACACGAATCCAATGCCCACGTTAAGCTAGCTCAATTTTCTATAGTGTAACATAATTTAAGACATAAATAGATACGACAAAGCATCCAAGTAATCCAATCCTTCCCAAACTGTGTGATGTCATGCATTATTTTTCATTTATATGGTTTTACTCAATGAGCACCAATGATGAGTTTAAAATGATCATTTTAACTGGCCGATAAACTTGTCATGTCTGCACTAAATTGTCCATAACTTTTGATTTATAGCTCAGAATGACACGAATCCAATGCCCACGTTAAGCTAGCTTAATTTTCTATAGTGTACCAAAATAGATACGACAAAGCGTCCAAGTATTCCAATCTATCCAAAACTGTGTGATGCTATGCATTATGCTTCATTTATAAGCGTTTACTCAATCAACACCAATGATCATTTTAGAATGATCACTTTAACTGGCAGATCAACTTGACATGTCCACACTAAATCATCCGTAACTTTTGATTTAGAACTCAGAATGACACGAATCAAATGCCGACATTAAGCTAGCTCAATTTTCAATATTGTGACAAAATTTGTGACTGAAATAGAAACAACAAAGCGTCCAAATAATCAAATCTATCCCAAACTGCGTGATGTGATGTATTATTTTTTATTTATAAGCTTTTACTCAATGAACACCAATGATCAATTTAGAATAATCATATTAACTGGCCGATAAACTTGACATGTACAAACCAAATCGTCCATAACTTTTGATTTATAGGTCATAATGAAACTAATCCAATGCCCATGTTAATCAACCTCAATTTTCTATATTTTGAAAAAAATTAAGATAGAAATAGAGATGACAAAGAGTCCACATAATCCAATCTATCCAAACTACTTCATGTCATGGTTTATGCCTCATTTATACGCCTTACTTAATGGGCATCAATGATCAGTTTAGAATGATCATTTCAACTCGCCGATCAACTTGACATGTCCGCACTAAATCGTACGTAACTTTTGATTACGAGCTCAGAAACATACGAATCTAGTGCCCACGTTAAGCTAGCTCTATTTTTTATAGTGTAACATAATTTGAGAGAGAAAATATACGAAAAAGCATCCAAGTAATCCAATCTATCAAAAACTGTGTGATGCCATGCACTATGCTTCATTTATAAGCCTTTACTCAATCATGATCACTTTAACTCGCCAATCAACTGGACATGTCCGCACTAAATCATCTGTAACTTTTGATTTAGAACTCAGAATTACCTGAATCAAATGCCGACGTTAAACTAGCTCAATTTTCTATATTGTTAAAAATTTTGAGACATAAATAGATACGAAAAAGCGTCCAAGTAATCCAAACCTTCCCAAACTATGGGATGCCATTCATTATTTTTAATTTATAAGCTTTTACTCAATGAGCACCAATGATCAGTTTAGAATGATCATTTTAACTAGCCGATCAACTTGACATGTCCACACTAAATCGTCTGTAACGTTTGATTTATAGCTCAAAATGACACGAATCAATGCCTACGTTAAGCAATCTCAATTTTCTATAATTTGGCAATATTTAAGATAGAAATAGAGACGACAAAGCGTCCACGAAATCCAGTCTATACTTTATGCTCATTTATTAGCCTTTACTTAATGAGCACCAATGATCTGTTTAGAATGATCACTTTAACATGCCACTCAACTTGACATGTCCGCATTAAGTTGTCCGTAACTTTTGATTTTGAACTCAAAATGACATGAATCCAATGCCCACGTTAAGCTAGCTTAATTTTCTTTAATGTATCAAAATTTGAGACAGAAGTGGATACGACAAAGCGTCCAAGTAATCCAATCCATCCCAAACTGCGTCATGCCATGCCTTATTTTTCATTTATAAGCTTTTACTCAATAAGCACCAATGATCAGTTTAGAATTATCATTTTAGCAGGCCAATCAACTTGTCATGTCTGCACTAAATCGTCCATAACCTTTGATTTATAGCTCAGAATGACGTGAATCCAATCCCCACATTAAGCTAGTTCAATTTTCTATATTGTGACAAAATTTAAAACATAACTAGATATGACAAAGCGTCCAACTAATCCAATCTATCCCAAACTGCATGATGCCATTCTTTATGCCTCATTTATAAGCCTTACTAAATGAGCACCAATGATCAGTTTAGAATGATCATTTCAACTCGCCGATCAACTTTACGTGTCCACGCTAAATTTTCAGTAGCTTTTGATTTAGAGCACGGAAACATACGAATCATGTGCCCATGTTAACCTAGCTCAATTTTCTATAGTGTAACCAATTTTGAGGGAGAAATAGATACGACAAAACATCCAAGTAATCCAATCTATCCAAAACTGTCTGATGTCATGCATTATGCTTCATCTATAAGCCTTTACACAATCAGCACCAATGATTAGTTTAGAATGATCACTTTAACTCGCCTATCAACTTGACATGTCCGCACTAAATTGTCTATAACTTTTGATTTAGAACTCAGAATGACCCGAATCAAATGCTGACGTTAAAATAGCTCAATTTTTTATATTGTTAAAAAATTGAGACATAAATAATCATCTTAGAATGATCACTTCAACTGGCCGATCAACTTGACATGTCCGCACTAAATCGTTTGTACCTTTTGATTTAGAACTCAGAATGACACGAATCAAATGCCGACAATAAGCTAGCTCAATTTTCTATATTGTGAAAATATTTGAGACTAAAATAGAAACGACAAAGCGTCCAAGTAATCCAATCCATCTCAAAATATGTGATGCCATGCATTATTTTTCATTTATAAGGTTTTACTCAATGAGCATCAATGATCAATTTAGAATAATTACATTAACTGGCCGATAAACTTGACATGTCCGCACAAAATCGTCCGTAACGTTTGATTTAGACCTCAGATTGACACAAATCAAATGTCAACATTAAACTAGCTCAATTTTCTATATTTTGACAAAATTTGAGACTCAAATATTAACGAAAAAGCTTCCAAGTATTCCAATCCATCCCAAACTGTGTGATGCGATGCATTATTTTTCATTTATAAGCTTTTACTCAATGAGCACCAATGATCAGTTTAGAATAATCATACTAACTGGCCGATAAGCTTGACATAGCCACACTAAATCGTCCGTAACTTTTGATTTATAAGTCAGAATGACAGTAATCCAATGCCCACGTTAACCAATCTCATTTCTATATTTTGACCGAATTTAATATAGAAATAGAGATGACAAAGCGTCCAAATAATCCAATCTATTCAAACTACTTCATGCCATGCTTTATGCCTCCCTTATAAGCCTTACTTAATGAGCACAAATGATCAGTTTGGAATTAGCATTTCAACTCGCCGACCAACTTGACGTGTCCGCACTAAATCGTCCGTAACTTTTGATTTAGAGCTCCGAAACACACGAATCCAGTGCCCACGTTAAGGTAGCTCAATTTTGTATAGTGTAACAAAATTTGAGAGAGAAATAGATACGACAAAGCATCCAAGTAATTCATTCTATCCAAAACTGTGTGATGCCATGCTTTATGCTTCTTTTATAAGCCTTTACTCAATCAGCACCAATGATCAGTTTAGAATGATCACTTTAACTCGCCGATCAACTTGACATGTCCACACGAAATCATCTGTAACTTTTGATTCAGAACTCTGAATGACCCGAGTCAAATGCCGACGTTAAACTAGCACAATTTTCTATATTGTTAAACAATTTGAGACATAAATAGATACGAAAAAGCATCCAAGTAAGCCAAACCTTCCAAGACTATGGGATGCCATACATTATTTTTCATTTATAAGCTTGACATGTTCGCACTAAATCATCTCTAACTTTTGATTTAGAGCTCAAAATGACACGAATCCAAAGCCCACATTAACCTAGCTCAATTTCCTATAGTGTTTCAAAATTTGAGACAGAAATATATACGACAAAGTGTCCAAGTAATCCAATCTATCCAAAACTGTGTGATGTTATGCATTATGCGTCATTTATAAGCGTTTACTCAATCAGCACCAATGATCACTTTAGAAGATCAGTTTAACTGGCTGGTCAACTTGACATTTCCACACTAAATTGTCTGTAACTTTTGATTTAGAACTCAAAATGACACGAATCAAATGCCGACGTTAAGCTAGCTCAATTTTCTATATTGTGACAAAATTTGAGACAGAAATTGAAAACGACAAAGCGTCCAACTAATCCAATCCAACACAAACTCCGTGATACCATGCATTATTTTTCATTTATAAGCTTTTACTCAATGAGCACCAAAGATTAGTTTAGAATAGTCATATTACCTGTCCGGTCAACTTGACATGTCCATAATAAATCATCCATAACTTTTGATTTGTAGCTCAGAATGACACGAATCCAATGCCTACGTTAAGCAATTTCAATTTTCTATATTTTGACAAAATTTAAGATAGAAATAGAGACGACAAAGCGTCCAAGTTATCCAACCTATCCAAACTACTTGATGTCATGCTTTATGCTTCATTTATAAGCCTTTACTTAATGAGGACCAATGATATGTTTAGAATGATTACTTTAACTTGCCACACAACTTGACATGTCCGCATTTGTCTGTAACTTTTGATTAAGAGCTCGGAATGATACGAATCCAATGACCATGTTCAGCTAGGTGATTTTCTATATTGTGACAAAATTTGAGACAGAAGTACATACGACAAAGCATCCAAGTAATCCAATCAATCCCAAACTGTGTGATGCCATGTATTATTTTTCATTTATAAGCTTTTACTCAATGATCACCAATGATCAGTTTAAAATGATCATTTTAACTGGTCGATCAACTTGTCATGTCGGCAGTAAATCGTCCATTACTTTTGATTTATAGCTAAGAATGACACGAATCCAATCCCCACATTAAGATAGTTCAATTTTCTATATTGTGACAAAATTTAAAACAAAACTAGATACGACAAAACGTCCAAGTAATGCAATCTATTCCAAACTACGTGTTGCCATTCTTTATGCCTCATTTATTAGCCTTACTTAATGAGCACCAATGATCAGTTTAGAATGATCATTTCAACTTGCCGATCAACTTGACATGTCCGCACTAAATCGTCCGTAAGTTTTGAGTTATAGATCAGAAACACACGAATCCAATGCCCACGTTAAGCTAGCTCAATTTTCTATAGTGTACCAAAATTTGAGAGAGAAATAGATACGACAAAGCATCCAAGTAATCCAAACTGTCCAAAACTGTGTGATGCCATGCATTATGCTTAATTTATAAGCATTTACTCAATCAGCACTAATGATCCCTTTAGAATGATCACTTCAACTAGGCGATCAACTTGAAATGTCCGCACAAAATTATCAGTAACTTTTGATTTAGAGCTCAAAATGACAAGAATCCAATGCCGACGTTAAGCAAGCTTAATTTTTTTTATTTTGATAGAATTTAGCATAGAAATAGAGACGACAATGCGTCCAAGTAATTTAAAATATCCAAATTACTTGATGTCATACTTTATGTTTCATTTATAAGCCTTTACTTAATGCGCACCAATGATATGTTTAGAATGATCACTTTAACTTGCCACTCAACTTGACATGTCCATACTAAATTTTCCGTAACTTTTGATTTAGAGCTTAGAATTACACGAATTCAGTTGCCCACATTAAGCTACTTCTATTTTGTATATTGTGACAAAATTTGAGACTGAAATAGATAGAACAAAGCATCCAAGTAATCCAATCCATCCCAAACTGCGTAATGCCATGCATTTGTTTTCATTTATAAGCTTTTACTCAATGAGCACCAATTATCAATTTAGAATAATCTATTAACTGGCCGATCAACTTGACATGTCCACACTAAATCATCCGTAACTTTTGATTCATAGCTTAGAATGACATGAATCCAATGCCCACATTAAATAAGCTCAATTTTTTATATTTTGACAAAATTTAAGATAGAAATAGAGACGACAAAGTGTCCAAGTAATCCAATCTATCCAAACTACTTGATGCCATGCTTTATGCTTCTTTTATAAGTCTTTACTTAGTGAGCACCAATGATCTGTTAGAATGATCACTTTAACTCCCCACTCAACTTGACATGTTAACACTAAATTGTCCGTAACTTTTGATTTAGAGCTACGAATGACACGAAACCAATGCCCACGTTAAGTTAGTATAATTTTCTATATTGTGACATAATTTGAGATAGAAGTAGATACGAAAAAGCGTCCAAGTAATCCAATCCATCCCAAACTGTTTGATGCCATGCATTATTTTTCATTTAAAAGCTTTTACTCAATGAGCACCAACAATTAGTTTAGAATGATCATTTTAACTCGCGTATCAACTTGACATGTGTGCAATAAATCGTCCATAATTTTTTATTTATAGCTCAGAATGACACGAATCGAATGCCCACATTAAGCTAGTTCAATTTTTTGTATTGTGGCAAAATTTAAAACAGAACTAGATACGACAAATCGTCCAAGTAATCCAATCTATCCCAAACTGTATGATGGCATGCTTTATACCTCATTTACAAGCCTTACTTAATGAACACTAATGATTAGTTTAGAATGATCATTTTAACTCGCCGATCAACTTGACATGTCCCCACTAACTCGTCCATAACTTTTGATTTAGAGCTCATAATGACACGAATTCAATACCCATGTTAAGCTTGATCAATTTTCTATATTGTGACAAAATTTTAGAAATAAATAGATACGAAAAAGCATTCAAATAATCCATTCCATCCCAAACTACGCGATGTCATGCGTTATTCTTCATTTATAAGCGTTTACTCAATGAGCACCAGAGATCAGTTAAGAATGATCATTTAACTGGTCGATCAACTCGACATGTCTGCACTAAATCGTCTATAACTTTTGATTTGTAGCTTAGAATGACACGAATCCAATGCCCACATTAACCTAATTCAATTTTCTATATTGTGACAAAATTTGAAACAGAACTAAATACGACAATTCGTCCAAGTAATCCAGTCACTTTTTGGTCATATTTTTACGACTATGTGGTAGTAGTTTTAACATAGTTGCATATTAGTCGCATTTTTATGACCAATCAGTCCCAATGTGGTGGCTACACGATGTGTAGAACACATGTGCGAAATAGTATTAACTAAAAATAAGCGACCACACCACCGTAGTCGTAAAATAATGGTTAAATAGTTGCAAAGTAGTCGCAAAATCTTATATATATATATGTGTGTATATATATATGTGTGTGTGGGGGGGGAATCATATTAGTTCGAGAGAGTACAAACATGTGGGAGAATCAATGAACTATGGATGAACATTTTATGCCTCATTTATAACCCTTTACTTAAAGAGCACCAATGATTACTTTAGAATGAACATTTTAATTCGCTATCAACTTGACATGTCCCCACTAAATTGTCCATAAATTTTGAGTTAGACCTTAGAAAATACAAATCGAATGAACACGTTAAGCTAGCTCAATTTTCTAGGATGTAACCAAATCTGAGGCAGAAATAGATATGACAACGCGTCCAAGTAATGCAATCTATCCATAACTGTGGGATGCCATCCATTATGCTCCATTTATAAGCCTTTACTCAATGAGCACCAATGATCCGTTTTGAATGATCACTTTAACTAGCCGATCAACTTGACATGTGCGTACTAAGTCGTCCGTAACTTTCCATTTAGAGATCAGACTGACACGAATCCAATGCCCACTTTAAGCTAGCTCAATTTTCTATGTTGTGACAAATTTGAGAAAAAAAATAGATGTGACAAAGCGTCCAGGTAATCCAAGTTATCCCAAACTGCGTGATGCCATGCATTATTCTTCATTTATAAGCTTTTACTCAATGAGCACCAACGATCAGTTTAGAATGATCATTTTAACATCCCGATCAACTTGACATGTTTGCACTATATTGTCCATAACTTTTGATTTATACGTCAGAATGACACGAATCAATTGCCCACATTAAGCTACTTCAAGTTTTTATACTGTGACAAAATTTGAGACTGAAATAGATACGACAAGGCATTCAAGTAATCCAATCTATCCTAAACTGCATGATGTGATGCATTATGCTTCATTTATAAGCCTTCACTATATGAGCACCAGTGATCAGTTGAGAATGATCACTTTAACTGGTCGATCAACTTGACATGTCAACAATAAATCGTCCGTAACTTTTGATTTAGAGCTCTGAATGACACGAATCCAATGCCCACGTTAGGCTAGCTCAATTTTTCATATTGTGACAAAATTAGAGATAGAAATAGATACGACAAAGCGTCAAAGTAATCCAATCCATCCCAAACTGTATGCTACCATGTTTTATGCCTCATTTATAAGCCTTATTTAATGAGCACTAATAATCAGTTTAGAACGATCATTTTAACTCGCCGATCAACTTAATATGTCCGCACTAACTCGTCTATAACTTTTGATTTAGAGCTCAAAAACACACGAATCAAATGCCCACGTTAAGCTTGCTCAATTTTCTATAGTGTAAAAAAATTTGAGACATAAATAGGTATGACAAGGCATCCAAGTAATCCAATCTACCCAAAACTGTATGATGCCATGCATTATACTTCATATATAATTCTTTACTCAATCAGCACCAATTATCAGTTTATAATGATCACTTTAACTGGCCGATCAACTTTACATGTCCACACTAAATTGTCCATAACTTTTGCTTTATAACTCAGAATGACACGAATTAAATGCCGACGTTAAGCTAGCTAAATTTTCTATATTGTGACAAAATTTGAGACAGAAATATTTATGACAAAGCATCCGAATAATCCAATCCTTCTCTAACTGTCTGATGCCATGCATTCTTTTTCATTTATAAGCTTTTACTCAATGAGCACCAATGATCAGTTCAGAATGATCATTTTAGCTGGCCGATCAACTTGTCATGTCTGCACTAAATCGTCCATAACTTTTTATTTATAGCTCAGTATGACACGAATCAATTGGCCACATTAAGCTAGTTCAATATCCTATATTGTGACAAAATTTGAAACCAAAGTACATACGACAAAGCAACCAAATAATCCAATCTATCCCAAACTGCGTGATGCTATGCTTTATGCCTCATTTATAACCCTTATTTAATGAGCACCAATAATCAGTTTAGAATGATCATTTTAACTCACCAATCAACTTGACATGTGTGCACTAAAAGGTCTATAACTTTTGATTTAGAGCTCAAAAACACACGAACTCGATGCCCAGTTTAAGCTAGCTCAATTTTCTACAATGCAACAAAATTTAAGAAAGAAATAGATATGCCTAGGCGTCCAAGTAATCCAGTGAATCCCAAACTGCGTGATGCCATGCATTATTCTTCAATTATAAAATTTTACTCAATAAGCACCAACGATTAGTTTAGAATGATCATTTTAACTTGCGTATCGACTTGACATGTGTGCACTACATCGTCCATAACTTTTTATTTATAGCTCATAATGACAAGAATCGAATGCACACAATAGGCTAGTTCAATATATTGTGACAAAATTTATATGACAAAGCGTCCAAGTAATCCAATCTATTCCAAACTGCTTAATGCCATGCATTGTGCTTCATTTATAAGTCTTCATTTATACGCAAGTTAAAATGATCATTTCAACTGGCCAATCTACTTGGCATGTACGCACTAAATTATCTGTAACTTTTGATTTAAAGCTCAAAATGACACGAATCCAATGCCTACGTTAAACTAGTGCAATTTTCTATATTATGACAAAATTTGAGAAATAAATAGATACGATAAAGCATCCAAGTAATCCAATCCATTCCGAACCGCGTGATCCCATGCATTCTTATTCATTTATAAATGTTTACTCTATGAGCACCAATGATCAGTTTAGAATGATCATTTTAACTCACCGATCTACTTGACATGTCTGCACAAAATCGTCTATAACTTTTGATTTGTAACTCAAAATGACACGAATCCAATGCCCACATTAAGCTACTTCAATTCTCTATATTGGCACAAAATTTGAGATAGAAATAGATAATACAAAGCGTCCAAGTAATCCATTCAATCCCATACTGCATGATGCCATGCATTATTTTTCATTTATAAGCTTTTATTCAATGAGCACCAATGATCAGAATAGAATAATCATATTAGCTGGCCGATCAACTTGACATGTCCACACTGAATCATTCGTAACCTTTGATTTAGAGATCCGAATGACACGAATCCAATGCCCACGTTAAGCTAGTTCAATTTTCTATATTGTGAGAAAATTTGAGACAGAAATAGATACGACTAAGCATTCAAGTAATCCAATCCATCGCAAACTATGTGATGCCATGCATTATTTTTCATATATAAGCTTTTTGTCAGTGAGCACAAATGATCAGTTTAAAATGATCATTTTAACTGGCTGATCAACTTGTAATGTCGGCACTAAATCATTCATAACATTTAAGTTATTGCTCAAAATGAGACGAATCCGATGCCCACATTAAGCTAGTTCAATTTTCTATACTGTCACACAATTTGAAACAGAACTAGATAAGAGAATGCATCCAAGTAATCCAATCTATCCAAGACTGTGTGATGCAATGCTATATGCCTTATTTATAATCCTTTACTTAATGAGCACCAATGATCAGTTTAGAATGATCATTTTAACTCGCCTATCAACTTGACATGCCTGCAATAAATCGTCCGTAACTTTTGATTTAGAGCTCAGTAAACACGAATCCAATGCCCACGTTAAGCTATCTCAATTTTCTATAGCGTATAAGAATTTGAGACAGAAATAGAGATGAAAAAGCGTCCAAGTAATCCAATCTAATCCAAAACTGTCTTGTGCCATGCATTATGCTCCATTTGTAAGCCTTTTCTTAATGAGCACCAATGATCAGTTTAGAATGATCACTTTAACTGGCCGATCAACTTGACATGTACGCACTAAATCGTGCGTAGCTTTTGATTTAGAGCTCAGAATGACACGAATCCAATGTGCATGTTAAGCTAGCTCAATTTACTATATTGTGACAAAATTTGAGAAATAAATAGATATGAAAAAGCGTTCAAATAATCCATTCCATCCCAAACTACGTGATGTCATGAGTTATTCTTCATTTATAAGCATTTACTCAATAAGCACCAATGATCATTTTAGAATGATCATTTTAACTCGCCGATCAACTCGACATGTCTCTGTTAAATCATCGATAACTTTTGATTTGTAGTTTAGAACGACACAAATCCAATTACCATATTAAGCTAGTTCCATTTTCTATATTGTGACAAAATTTGAAACAGAACTAAATACGACAAGGCATCCAAGTAATCCAATCTATCCTAAACTATGTGATGCCATGCTTTATGCCTCATTTATTAGCCTTTACTTAATGAGCACCAATGATCACTTTAGAATGATCATTTTAATTCGCCGATCAATTTGACTTACCCCCACTAAACCGTCCATAAATTTTGACATAGAGCTCTAAAGATACAAATCCAATGAACACGTTACGCTAACTCAATTTTCTAATTTAACAAAATATGAGCAGAAATAGATATGAAAAAGCGTCCAAGTAATCCAATCTATCCATAACTGTGTGATGCCATGCATTATGCTCCATTTATAAGCCTTTACTAAATGAGCACCAATGATCAGTTTTGAATGATCACTTTAACTAGCCGATCAACCTGACATGTACGCACTAATCCGTACGTAATTTTTAATTTAGAGCTCAGAATGACATGAATCCAATGCCCACTTTAAGCTAGCTTAATTTTCTATATTGTGACAAAATTTGAGACAGAAATAAATATTACAGAGCGTCCAGGTAATCCAGTCCATCCTAAACTTCGTGATACCGTGCATTATTCGTCATTTATAAGCTTTTACTCTATGACCACAACCGATCAGTTTAAAATGATCATTTTAACATCCCTATCAACTTGAAATGTTTGCACTATATCGTCCATAACTTTGGATTTATAGGTCAGAATGACACGAATAAATTGCCCACATTAAAGTACTTCAATTTTCTTATTTGTGACAAAATTTGAGACTGAAATAGATACGACAAAGCATCCAAGTAATCCAATCTATCCTAAACAGCGTGATGCAATGCATTATGCTTCATTTATAAGCCTTCACTCAATGAGCACCAATGATCAGTTTACAATGATCACTTTAACTGGCCAATCAACTTGACATACCCACACTAAATCGTCCGTAACTTTTGATTTAGAGCTCTGAATGACACGAATCCAGTGTCCATGTTAAGCTAGCTCACTTTTTGATATTGTGACAAAATTTGAGATTGAAATACATAAGACAAAGCATCCAAGTAATCCAATCCATCCCAAACTGTATGATACCATGCATTATTTTTCATTTATAAGTTTTTACTCAATGAGAACTAATGATCAGTTTAGAATGATAATTTTAACTAGCCGATCAACTTGTCATGTCTGCACTAAATCGTCTGTAACGTTTGATTTATAGCTCCAAATGATAAGAATCCAATGCCCACATTAAGCTAGTTAAATTTTCAGTATTGTGACAAAATTTAAAACAGAACGAGATACGACAAAGCGTCCAACTAATCCAATCTTTCCCAAACTGCGTGATGCCATGTTTTATACCTCATTTATAAGCCTTACTTAATGAGCACCAATGATCAGTTTAGAATGAATAGTTTAAGTCGCGGATCAACTTGACATGTCCGCACTAAATCATCCGTAACTTTTTGATATAGATCTTATAAACACATGAATCCAATGCCCAAGTTAAGCTATCTCAATTTTCTATAATATAACAAAATTTGACACAGAAATAGATACGACAAACCATCCAAGTAATCCAATCTATCCTAAACTGCGTGATGCGATGCATTATGCTTCATTTATAAGCCTTCACTCAATGCGCACCAATGATCAGTTTAGAATGATCACTTTAACTGCCGATCAACTTGATATGTCCACAATAAATTGTCCGTAACGTTTTATTTAGAACTCAGAATGACACGAATCAAATTCTGACATTAAGATAGCTCAATTTTCTATATTGTGACAAAATTTGAGACAGAAATGGATAGTACATCCAAGTAATCCAATCCTTCCCATACTGCATGATGCCATGCATTATTTTTCATTTATAATCTCTTACTCAATGAGCACCAATGATCAGTTTAGAATAATCATATTAGCTGGCCGATCAACTTGACATGTCCACACTAAATCGTCCCTAACTTTTGATTTATAGCTCAGAATGACACAAATCCAATGCCCACGTTAAGCAAGCTCAATTAACTCTATTTGTACAAAATTTGAGATAGAAATAGAGACGACAAAGCGCCCAAGTAATCCAATCTATCCAAACTACTTTATGCCATGATTTATGCTTCATTTATAAGGCTTTACTTAATGAGTACCAATGATCTGTTTAGAATGATCACTTTAACTTGCCACTCAACTTGACATGTCCGTACTAAATTGTCCGTAACTTTTGATTTAGATCTCCGAATGACATGAATCCAACGCTCACGTTAAGATAGCTCAATATTCTATAATGTGACAAAATATGAGAACTAAATAGCTCTGAAAAGGCCTTCAAATAATCCAGTCCATCCCAAACTGCGTGATGCCATGCATTATTCTTCATATATAAGCATTTACTCCATGAGCACCAATGATCAGTTTAGAATGATCATTTTAACTGGCCGATCAACTTGACATGTCTGCAGTAAATCGTCCATAACTTTTGATTTGTAGCTAAGAATGACACGAATCCAATGCCCATATTAAGCTTGTTCAAGTTTTCTATATTGTGTCAAAATTTGAAATAGAACTAGATACGACAATGCGTCCAAGTAATCCAATCTATCCCAAATTGCGTGATGACATACTTTATGTCTCATTTCTAAGCCTTTACTTAATGAGCACCAATGATCAGTTTAGAATGATCATTTTAACTCGCCGATCAACTTGAATGCCTGCAATAAATCGTCCGTAACTTTTGATTTAGAGCTCAGAAAATAAAAATCCAGTGGCCACGTTAAGCTAGCTAAATTTTCTAAAATGTAACAAAATCTGAGGCAGAAATAGATATGAAAAAACGTCCAAGTAATCCAATCTATCCATAACTGTGTGATGCCATGCATTATACTCCATTTATAAGCCTTTACTCAATGAAAACCAATGATCAGTTTTGCATGATCACTTTAACTAGCCGATCAACTTGACATGTACGCACTAAGTCCTCCGTAACTTTTGATTTAGAGCTCAAAATGACACGAATCCAACGCCCACTTTAAGCTGGCTCAATTTTCTATATTGTGAAAACATTTGACTACGAAATAGATAGGACAAAGCGTCTAGGTAATCCAGTCCATCTCAAACTGCGTGATGCTGTGCATTATTCTTCATTTATAAGCTTTTACTCAATGAGCACTAACGATCAGTTTAAAATGATCATTTTAACAACCTGATCAACTTGTCATGTATGCACTATATCGTCCATTACTTTTGATTTATAGGTCAGAATGACACGAATCAGTTGGCCCCATTAATCGAGTTCAATTTTCTATATTGGGACAAAATTTGAGACAGAACTAGATACGACAATGCGTCCAAGTAATCCAATCTATCCCAAACTGCGTGATGCCATGCTTTATGCCTCATTTATAAGCCTTTACTTAATGAGCACCAATGATCAGTATAGAATGATCATTTTAACTCGCGAATCAACTTGACATGCCTGTACTAAATTGCCCGTAACTTTTGATTTAGAGGCCAGAAAATACGAATCCATACCAACGTTTAGCTAGTTCAATTTTCTATAATGTAACAAAATCTGAGGCAGAAATAGATATGACAAAGCATCCAAGTAATCCAATCTATCCATAACTTTGTGATGCCATGGGCTATGCTCCATTTATAAGTCTTTACTCAATGAGCAGCAATGATCAGTTTTTAATGATCACTTTAACTAACAGATCAACCTGACATGTACGCACTAAATCGTCCGTAACTTTTGATTTAGAGCTCCGAATGACAAGAATCCAATGCCCACTTTAAGCTAGCTCAATTTTCTATATTGTGACAAAATTTGACACTGAAATAGATACGAAAAAGCGTCCACGTAATCCAGTCCATCTCAAACTGCGTGATGCCATGCATTATTCTATAATTATAAGCTTTTACTCAATGAGCACCAAAGACCAGTTTAGAGTGATCATTTTAACAGCCCGATCAATTTCACATGTATGCACTATATTGTCCATAACTTTTGATTTATAGGTCAGAATGTACGATTAAATTGGCAACATTAATCTAGTTCAATTTTCTATATTATGACAAAATTTGAGAATGAACTAGATACGACAATGCGTCCAAGTAATCCAATCTATCCCAAAAGGGATGCCACGCTTTATGCCTCATTTATAAGCCTTTACTTAATGAGCACTAATGATCAGTTTAGAATGATCATTTTAACTCGCCGATCAACTTGACATGCCCGCACTAAATCATCCATAACTTTTGACTTAGAGCTCAGAAAATACGAATTCAATGCCCACGTTAATCTAGCTCAATTTTCTTTAGTGTAACAAAATTTGATACATAAATAGATATGACAATCGTCCAAGTAATCCAATCTATCCATAACTGTGTGATGTCATTCACTATGTTCATTTATAAGCCTTCACTCAATGAGCACCAATGATCAGTTTTGAATGATCACTTTAACTAGCCGATCAACTTGACATGTACGCACTAAATCGTCTGTAACTTTTGATTTAGAGCCTAGAATGACATGATTCCAATGCCCACTTTAAGCTAGCTCGATTTTCTATATTGTGACAAAATTTGAGACAGAAATAGATACGAAAAAGAGTCCAATTAATCCAGTCCATCCCAAACTGCGTAATGCCGTGCATTATTCTTCATTTATAAGCTTTTACTCAATGAGTAGCAACGATCAGTTTAGAATGATCATTTTAACTTGTCGATTAACTTGACAAGTTTGCACTATATTGTCCATAACTTTTGATTTGTAGGTCAGAATGAAATGAATCAATTGTCCACATTAAACTACTTCAATTTTATATGTTGCAACAAACTTTGAGAATGAAATAGATACGACAAAGCATCTAAGTAATCCAGTCCATCCCAAATTGCGTGATGCCATGCATTATTCTTCATTTATAACCTTTTACTCAATGAGCACCAACGATCTTTTTAGAATGATCATTTTAACTTGCCGATCAACTTGACATGTATGCACTATATCGTCCATAACTTTTGATTTATAGGTCAGAACGACATGAAACAATTGCCCACATTAAGCTAGTTGAATTTTCTATATTGTGACAAAATTTGAGCCAGACCTAGATACAACAAGGCGTCCAAGTAATCCAATCTATCCCAAACTGCGTGATGTGATGTATTATGCTTCATTTATAAGCCTTTACTTAATGAGCAGCAATGACCAGTTTAGAATGATCACTTTAACTGACCGATCAACTTGACATGTCCGCAATAAATCATCCGTAACTCTTGATTTAGAGCTCAGAATGACAAGAATACAATGCCCACAATAAACTAGTTCAATTTTCTATAGTGTGACAAAATTTGAGACAGAAATAGATTCGAAAAAGCGTCCAAGTAATCCAACCTACCCAAACTACTTGATGCCATGCTTTATGCTTCATTTATAAACTTTACTTAATGAGAACCAATGATCTGTTTGGAATGATCACTTTAACTTGCCACTCAACTTGACATGTCCGCACTAAACTGTCTATAACTTTTGATTTAGAGCTTAGGATGACACGAATCCAATGCCCACATTAAGCTAGCTCAATTTTCGATATTGTGACAAAATTTGAAACAGAAATAGATACGACAAAGCGTCCAAGTAATCCAATCCATCCCAAACTCACTGATTCCATGCATTATTTTTCATTTATAAGTTTTTAGTCAATGAGCACCAATGATAAGTTTAAAATGTTCATTTTAACTGACCGATAAATTGTTCATGTCTACACTAAATTGTCCATAACTTTTGATTCATTGCTCAGAAAGACACGAATCCAATGCCCACATTAACCTAATTCAATTTTCTATAATGTCACAAGATTTGAAACAGAACTAGATGCGACAATTCATCCAATTAATCCAATCTATCCCAAACTGCGTGATGCCATGCTTTATGCCTCATTTATAAGCCCTTACTTAATGAGCACCAATGATCAGTTTAGAATGAACATTTTAACTCGCCAATCAACATGACATGCCCGCACTAAATCATCCGTAACTTTTGATTTAGAGCTCCGAAAACACGAATCCAATGCACACGTTAAGCTAGCTCAATTTTCTATAGCGTATAAAAATTTGAGACCGAAATAGTTATGACAAAGCGTCCAAGTAATCCAATCCATCCAAAACTGTGTGATGCCTTGCATTATGCTCCGTTTATAAGCCTTTATTTATTGAGCACCACTGATCAGTTTAGAATGATCACTTTAACTTACCGATCAACTTGACATGTCCACAATAAATCTTTCGTAACTTTTGATTTAGAGCTCCGAGTGTCACGAAACCAATATCCATGTTAAGCTAGCTCAATTTTCTATATTGTGACAAAATTTGAGCAATAAATAGATATGACAAAGCGTTCACATAATCCAGTCCATCCTAAACTTCTTCATTTATAAGCGTGTACTCAATGAGCACCAATGAGCAGTTTAGAATGATCATTTTAGCTGGCCGAATAACTTGACATGTCTGCATTAAATCGTCCATAACTTTTTATTATTAGCTTAGAATGACACGAATCCAATACCCACATTAAGCTAGTTCAATTTTCAGTATCGTGACAAAATTTGAAACAGAACTAGATACTACAAAGCGTCGAAGTAATCCAATCTATCCAAACTACTTGATGCCATGCTTTATGCTTCATTTATAAGTCTTTACTTAATGAGCACCATTGATCTATTTTAGAATGATCACTTTAACTTTCCACTCAACTTGACATGTCCACACTAAATTGTCTGTAACATTTGATTTAGAGCTCAGAATGACACGAATCCAATGCCCACGTTAAGCTAGCTCAATTTTCAATATTGTGACAAAATTTGACATAGAAATAGATACAAAAAAGCATCCAAGTAATCCAATCCACCCCAAACTGCGTGATGCCATGCGTGACAAAAAAAGCGTCCAATGATAAGCTTTCACTCAATGAGCACCAATGATCAGTTTAGAATGATCATTTTAACTGGCCAATTAACTTGTCATGTATGCACTAAATCGTCCATAACTATAGATTTATACCTCAGAATAACACGAATCCAATGCCCACATTAAGCTAGTTCAATTTTCTATGTTGTGACAAAATTTGAAACAGAACTAGATACATCAAAGCGTCCAAGTAATCCAATCTATCCCAAACTGCATGACGCCATGCTTTATGCCTCATTTATAATCCTTTACTTAATGCGCACCAATGATCAGTTTAGAATGATCATTTTAACTTGCCGATCAACTTGACATGCCCGCCTAAGTTGTCCGTAACTTTTGATTTAGAGCTCATAAAACACGAATCCAATGCCTACATTAAGCTAGCTCAATTTTCTATAGCATAACAAAATTTGAGAGAGAAAAAGATATGACAAAGCGTCCAAGTAATCCAATCTATCGAAACCATGAGAAGCCATGCATTATGCTTCTTTTATAAGCCTCTAATCAATGAGCAGCATCGATCAGTTTAAAATGATCACTTTAACTGGCCAATCAACTTGACATGTCCGACTAAATCGTCGATAAGTTTTGATTTATAGCTAAGAATGATACGAATCCAGTGCGCACATTAAGCTAGTTCAATTTTCTATATTGTGAAAAAAATTAGATACAGAACTAGATACGACACAGCATTCATGTAATCCAATCTATCCCAAACTGCGTGTTGCCTTGCTTTATGCTTGATTTAAAAGGTTTTTTTTTCTTAATGAGCACCAATGATCAGTTTAGACTGATCACTTTAATTGGCTCATAAACTTGACATGTCTGCACTAAATCGTGTGTGTTTTTCGATTTAGAGCTCCGAAACACACAAATCCAATGCCCACGTTAAGCTAGCTCAATTTTCTACATTGTAACAAAATTTGAGACAGAAATAGAAATGAAAAAGCGTCCAAGTAATCCAATCAATCCAAAACTGTGTGATGCCATGCATTATGCTTCATTTATAAACCTTTACTCAATGAACGCCAACGATCAGCTTAGAATGATAACTTTAACTAGCCGATCAACTTGACATTTCCGCACATAATCGTCTGTAACTTTTGATTTAAAGCTCATTTTGACACGTATCCAATGCCAGTGTGATGCCATGCATTATTCTTAATTTTTAAGCTTTTACTCACTGAGCACCAATGATATGGTTAGAATGATCACTTTAACTAGCCACTCAACTTGACATTTCTGAATTAAATCATCCGTAAGCTTCGATTTTGGAGCTCAAAATGACACGAATCCATTGCCCACGTTAAGGTAGCTCAATTTTATATATTGTAATAAAATTTGAGACAGAAATAAATACGACAAAGCTTCCAAATAATCCAATTTATCCAAAATTGTATGATGTCATACATTTTACTCAATGAGCACCAATGATCAGTTTAGAATAATCATATTAACAAGCCGATCAACTTGACATGTCTATAGTAAATCGTTCGTAACTTTTGATTTTGAGCTCAGAATGACACGAATCCAATGCCCACCTTAAGCTAGAAAAATTTTCTATATTTTGAAAAAATTTTAGACAGAAGTAGAGACGACAAAGTGTCCAAGTATTCCAATCTATCGCAAACTTCGTGATGCCACACGTTATGCTTCATTTATATGTTTTTACTCAATGAGCACCAATGATTAGTTTAGAATGATCACTTTAACGGGCCGATCAATTTGACATGGACGCACTAAATCGTCCATAACTTTTGAGTTAGAGCTCAAAAACACAAATTTGCTACAAAAATAGATACAACAAAGCATCCTGGTAATCCAATCTATTCAAAACTGTGTGATGCCATGCATTATACTTCATTTATAACCCTTTACTGAATAAGCACCAAAGATCAGTTTAAAATGATCACTTTAACTGGCCGATAACCTTGATATATCTACACTATATCGTCTGTAACTTTTGATTTATAGCTCGGAATGACACGAATCCAATGTCCACATTAAACTAGTTCAATTTTCAATATTGTGACAAAATTAGAAACAAAACAAGATACGACAAAGTGTCCAAGTACTCTAATCTATACCAAATGGCATGATGTCATCCATTATACTTTATTTATAAGTCTTTATTTGATGAACACCAATGATCAGTTTAGAATGATATTTTTTACTGGCTGATCAACTTGAGATGTCCGCACTAAATCATCCATAACTTTTGATTTAGAGCTCAAAAATACACGAATCCAAAGCCCACATTAAGGTAGCTCAATTTTCTATATTGCAACAAAATTTTAGACAGAAATAGATATGACAAAGCGTCAAAGTAATCCAATCTATCCAAAAAGTGTTTGATGCCATGCATTATGTTTCATTTGTAAGCCTTTACTCAATGAGCACCAATGATCAGTTTATAATGATCACTTTAACTGGCCGATCAACTTCACATGTCCACACTAAATCGTTTGTACATTTTGATTTAAAGTTCAGAAACACAAGAATCCAATGCCCACATTAAGCTACCTCAAGTTTCTATATTGCAACAAAATTTGAAACAAAAATAGATACGACAAAGCATCCAAGTAATGGAATCTATCAAAAACTGTGTGATGCCATGCATTATGCTTCATTTATAAGCCTTTACTCAATGAGCACCAATGATCAGTTTACAATGATCACTTTAACTAGCCGATCAACTTGACATGTTTGCACTAAATCGTGTGTATTTTTCGATTTAGAACTCAGAAACACACGAATCCAATGACCACGTTAAGCTAGCTCAATTTTCTATATTGTAACAAAATTTGAAATAGAAATAGATATGAAAAAGCGTCCAAGTTATCCAATCTATCCAAAACAGTGTGATGCCATGTATTATGCTTCATTTATAAGCCTTTACTCAATGAGCACCAATGATCCGCTTAGAATGATCACTTTAACTAGCCGATCAACTTGACATTTCCACACTTAATCATCCGTATTTTTCGATTTAGAACTCATAATGACACGAATCCAATGCCTGCGTGATGCCATGCATTATGCTTAATTTATAAGCCTTTACTCATTGAGCACCAATGATCTGGTTAGAATGATCACTTTAACTGGCCACTCAACTTGATATTTCCGAACTAAATCGTCCGTAACCTTTGATTTAGAGCTCGGAATGACAAGAATCCAATGTCCACGTTAAGCTAGCTGAATTTTTTATATTGTAACAAAATTTCAGACAAAAATAAATACGACAAAGCGTCCAAATAATCCAATTTATCCAAAATTGTATGATGCCATGCATTTTACTCAACGAGCACCAATGATCAGTTTAGAATAATCAGATTAACCGGCCGATCAACTTGACATGTCTACAGTAAATCGTTCCTAAATTTTGATTTTGAGCTCCGAATGATACAAATCCAATGCCCACCTTAAGCTAGATAAATTTTCTATATTTTGACAAAATTTGAGACAGAAGTAGAGACGACAAAGCGTCCAAGTAATCCAATCTATCGTAAACTGCGGGATGCCACACATTATGCTTCATTTATATGCTTTTACTCAATGAGCACCAATGATTAGTTTAGAATGATCACTTTAACTGGCCGATCAATTTGACATGTACACACTAAATCATCCGTAACTTTTGATTTAGAGCTCAAAAACACAAATTTGCTACAGAAATAGATAGGACAAAGCGTCCAGGTAATCCAATATATTCAAAACTGTGTGATGGCATGCATTATACTTCATTTATAAGCCTTTACTTAATGGGCACCAATGATGAGTTTATAATGATCACTTTAACTGGCCGATAACCTTGATATATCTGCACTATATCGTCTGTAACATTTGATTTATAGCTAGGAATGACACGAATCCAATGTCCACATTAAGCTAGTTCAATTTTCAATATTGGGACAAAATTTGAGACAAAACAAGATAAGACAAAGCGTCCAAGTACTCTAATCTATCCCAAACTGCGTGATGTCATGTATTTATGCTCTATTTATAAGTTTTTACTCAATGAACACCAATGATGTGTTTAGAATGATCATTTTAACTGGCTGATCAACTTGACATTTCTGCACTAAATCATCCGTAACTTTTGATTTAGAGCTCAAAAATACACGAATCCAAAGCCCACATTAAGGTAGCTCAATTTTCTATATTGTAACAAAATTTGAGACGGAAATAGATATGACAAAGCGTCAAAGTACTCCAATCTATCCAAAAAGTGTACGATGCCATGGATTATGTTTCATTTGTAAGCCTTTACTCAATGAGCACCAATGATCAGTTTAGAATGATCACTTTAACTGGCCAATCAACTTCACATGTCCATACTAAATCGTTCGTAAGTTTTGATTTAAAGCTTAGAAAAACACGAATCCAGTGCCCACATTAAGCTACCTCAATTTTCTATATTGGAACAAAATTTGAAACAGAAATAGATACGACAAAATGTCCAAGTAATGGAATCTATCGAAAACTGTGTGATGCCATGCATTATGTTTCATTTATAAGCCTTTACTCAATGAGCACCAATGATCAGTTAACAATTATCACTTTAACTGGCCGATCAACTTGACATGTCCGTACTTAATCGTCCGTTACTTTTGATTTATAGCACAGAATGACACTAATTCAATTCCCACATTAAGCTATTTCAATTTTCTATGTTTTGAAAATTTTTGAGACAAAACTAGATATGACAAAGCTTCGAAGTAATCCAATATATCCGAAACTGCGTAATGCCATGCATTATGCTTTATTGATAAGCCTTTACTCAATGAGCACCAATCATCAATTTAGAATATTCATATAAACTGCCCGATCAACTTGACATATCCACACTAAATCGTTCGTAACTTTTCATTTAGAGCTCAGAATGACACGAATCCAATGCCCACGTTAAGAAAGCTCAACTTTCTATATTTTGAAAAATTGAGACACAAATAAAGACGATAAATCGTCCAAGTAATCCAATCTATCCAAACTTCTTGATGACATGCTTTATACTTAATTAATAAAGCTTTACTTAATGAGCATTAATGATCAGTTTAGAATGATTACTTTAACTGGCCGATCAACTTGACATGTCCATACTAAATCGTGTGTTTTTGGATTTAGAGCTCAGAAACACACGAATCCAATGCCCACATTAAGCTAGCGCAATTTTCTTTATTGTAACATAATTTGAGACAGAAATAGATATGACAAAGCATCCAAGTAATTCAATCTATCGAAAACTGTGAGAAGACATGCATTATGCTTCATTTATAAGCCTCTACTCAATGAGCACCATTGATCAGCTTAAAATGATCACTTTAACTAGCCGATCAACTTGACATTTCTGCACTAAATCGTCCGTAACTTTTTATTTAGAGCTCATAATGACAAGAATCCAATGCCTGTGTGATGCCATGCATTATGCTTAATTTATAAGCCTTTACTCATCGAGCACCAATGATCTGGTTAAAATGATCACTTTAACTGGTCACTCAACTTGATATTTCCGAACTAAATCGTCCGTAATCTTTGATTTAGAGCTCTGAATGACACGAATCAAATGCCCACGTAAGCTAGCTGAATTTTTTCTATTGTAACAAAATTTGATACATAAATAAATACGACAAAGCGTCAAAATAATCCAATTTATCCAAAATTGTATGATGCCATGCATTTTACTCAGTGCGCACCAATGATCAGTTTAGAATAATCATATTAACAGGCCGATCAACTTGATATGTCTACACTAAATCGTTCCTAACTTTTGATTTTGAGCTGAGAATGGCACGAATCCAATGCCCACCTTAAGCTAGATAAATTTTCTATATTTTGCCAAAATTTGAGACAAAAGTAGAGACGACAAAGCGTCCAAGTAATCCAATCTATCGCAAACTGCATGATGCCACACATTACGCTTCATTTATACACTTTTAATCAACAAGCACCAATGATTAGTTTAAAATGATCACTTTAACAGGCCGATCAATTTGACATGTACGCACTAAATCATCCGTAACTTTTGATTTATAGCTCAAAAACACAAATTTGCTACAAAAATAGATACAACAAAGCGTCCAGGTAATCCAATATATTCAAAACTGTGTGATGCCATGCATTATACTTCATTTATAAGCCTTTACTGAATGAGCACAAATGATTAGTTTAGAATGATCACTTTAACTGCCGATAACCTTGATATACCTGCACTATATTTTCTGTAACTTTTGATTTATAGCTCGGAATAACACGAATCCAATGTTCACATTAAGCTAGTTCAATTTTCAATATTGTGACAAAATTTGAGACAAAACAAGATAGGACAAAGCGTTCAAGTACTCTAATCTATCCCAAACAGCTTGATGTCTTGCATTTTGCTCTATTTATAAGTCTTTACTCAATGAACACCAATGATCCGTTTAGAATGATCATTTTAGCTGGCTAATCAACTTGACATATCCGCATAAAATCCTCTGAAACTTTTGATTTAGAGCTCAAAAATACACGAATCCAATGCCCACATTAAGCTAGCTCAATTTTCTATATTGTAACAAAATTTGAGACAGAAATAGATATGACAAATCGTCAAAGTAATCCAATCTATCAAAAAAGTGTGTGATGCCATGCATTATGTTTCATTTGTAAGCCTTTACTCAATGAGCACCAATGATCAGCTTAAAATGATCACTTTAACTGGCCGATCAACTTCATGTGTCCAAACTAAATCGTTCGTAAGTTTTGATTTAGAGCTCAGAAACACACGATCCAATGCCCACGTTAAGCTAGCTCAATTTTCTATATTGGAACAAAATTTGAGATAGAAATAGATACGACAAAGCGTCCAAGTAATGCAATCTATCCAGAACTGTGTGATGCCATACATTATGCTTCATTTATAAGCCTTTACTCAATGAGTACCGATGATCAGTTTACAATGATCACTTTAACTGGCCAATCAACTTGACATGTCGGCACTTAATCCTCCGTTACTTTTGATTTATAGCACATAATGACACGAATCCAATGCCCACATTAAGCTATTTCAATTTTCTATATTTTGAAATTTTTTGAGACAGAACTAGATATGACAAAGCGAGACAGAACTAGATATGACAAAGCGTCCAAGTAACCCAATTTATCCGAAACTGTGTAATGCCATGCATTATGCTTTATTTATACGGCTTTACTCAATGAGCACCAATGATCAATTTAGAATATTCATATAAACTGCCCGATCAACTTGACATATCCACACTAAATCGTTCGTAACTTTTCATTTAGAGCTCAGAATGACATGAATCCAATTCCCACGTTAAGCAACCTCAACTTTCTATATTTTGAAAAGGTTTGAGACACAAATAAAGACGACAAAGTAACCAAATAATAAATCTATCCAAACTAATTGATGACATGCTTTATGCTTAAGTTATAAGGCTTTACTTATTGAGCACCAATGATCAGTTTAGAATGATTACTTTAACTGGCCGATCAGCTTGACATGTTTGTACTAAAACGTGTATATTTTTGGATTTAGTACTCCAAAACACACGAATCCAATGCCCACATTAAACTAGCTCAATTTGCTATATTGTAACATAATTTGAGACATAAATAGATATGACAAAGCGTCCAAGGAATCCAATCTATCCAAAACCGTGAGAAGCAATGCATTATGCTTCATTTATAACCCTCTACTCAATGAGCACCATTGATCAGTTTAAAATGATCACTTTAACTGGCCGATCAACTTGACATGTCCGCACTAAATCGTCCGTAACTTTTGATTTATAGCTCGTAATGACACGAATCCAATGCGCACATTAAGCTTGTTCAATTTTCTATATTGTGACAAAGATTGAGACAGAACTAGATACGCCACTATGTCCAAGTAATCTAATCTATCCCAAAATGCGTGTTACGTTGCTTTATGCTTCTTTAATGAGAACCAATGATCAGTTCAGAATGATCACTTTAACTGGCCGATCAACTTGACATGTGTGCACTAAATCGTGTGTATTTTTCTATTCAGAGCTCAGAAACACACGAATCTAATGCCCACGTTAAGCTAACTCAATTTTCTATATTGTAACAAAATTTGAGACAGGAATAGATATGAAAAAGCGTCCAAGTAATCCAATCTATCCAAAACTTTGTGATGCCATGCATTATGCTTCATTTATTTGCCTTTACCCAATGAGCACCAATGAGCACCAATGATCAGCTTACAAAGATCACTTTAACTAGGCGATCAACTTGACATGTCCGCACTTAATCATACGTAACTTTTGATAAGTGCTCAGAATAAGACGAATCCAATGCATGTGTGATGCCAAGCATTATGCTTAATTTATACGTATTTACTCATTGAGCACCAATTATCTGGTTAGAATGATCAATTTAACTGCCCACTAAACTTGATATTTCCAAACTAAATCGTCCATAACCTTTGATTTAGAGCTCAGAATGACACGAATCCAATGCCCATGTTAAGATAGCTCAATTTTTATATTGTAACAAAATTTGAGACAGAAATAAATACGACAAAGCGTCCAAATAATCCAATTTATCCAAAACTATATGATGCCATGCATTTTACTCAATGAGCACAAATGATCAGTTTAGCATAATCATATTAACTGGCCGATCAACTTGACATTACTACAGTAAATCGTTCGTAACTTCTGATTTTGTGCTCAAAATGACATGAATCCAATGCCCACATTAAGATAGCTCATTTTCTATATTGTAACAAAATTTGAGACAAAAATAGATACGACAAAGTGTCCAAGTAATCCAATCTATCCAAAACTATGTGATGCCATGCATTATGCTTCATTTATAAGCCATTACTCAATGATCAACAATGATCAGTTTAGAATGATCACTTTAACTGGCCTATTAACTTGACATGTCCGCTGTAAATCGACCGTAACTTTTGATTTATAACTCAGAATGACACGAATCCAAAGCCCACATTAAACTCGTTTAATTTTCTATATTGTGACAAAATTTGAAGCAGAACTGGATACGATAAAACCATCCAAGTAATCTAACCTATCCAAAACTGCATGATGCTATTCATTATGTTTCATTTATAAGCCTTTACTCAATGAGCACCATTGATCAGTTTAGAATGGTCATTTTAAATGGCGGACTAACTTGATATGTCTGCACTAAATCATTCGTAACTTTTAATTTATAGAACAGAATGACACGAATCCAATGCCCACATTAAACCAGTTCAATTTTCTATATTGTGACAAAATTTGAAATAGAACTATATACGACAGACAGTCCAAGTAATTCAATCTATCCCAAACTTCGTGATGCCAATCAGTACGCTTCATACACAAGCCTTTACTCCATGAGCATCAATGATCGGTTTAGAATAATCATATTAACTAGCCGATCAACTTGTCATGTCTACAGTAAATCATTCGTAATTTTTGATTTTGACCTAAGAATGACACGAATCCAATGCCCACCTTAAGCTAGATAAATTTTCTATATTTTGACAAAATTTGAGACATAAGTAGAGACGACAAAGCGTCCAACAAATCCAACGTATCGTAAACTGCGTGATGCCACACATTATGTTTCATATATAAGCTTTTACTCAATGAGCACCAATGATTAGTTTAGAATGATCACTTTAACGGGCCGATCAATTTGAAATGACACACTAAATCGTCTGTAACATTTCATTTAGAGTTCAGAAACACACGAATCCAATGCCCATGTTAAGCTGGCTCAATTTTCTATATTGTAACAAAATTTGAGACAGAAATAGATACGATAAAGTGTCCAAGTAATCCAATCTATCCAAAGCTATGTGATGCCATGCATTATACTTAATTTAAAAGCCTTTACTTATTGAGCACCAATGATCAGTTTAGAATGGTCATTTTAACTGCCCGATCAACTTGACATGTCTGCACTAAATCATCCGTAACTTTTGATTTATAGCTGACATTAAACCAGTTCAATTTTCTATATTGTAACAAAATTTGAAACAGAGTTAGGTACGACAAACTGTCCAAGTAATTCAATCTATCCCAAACTGCGTGATGACAAGCATTATGCTTCATTTACAAGCCTTTACTCCATGAGCACAATTGATCAGTTTAGAATTATCATATTAACTGGCTGATCAACTTTACAAGTCCCCACTAAATCGTCCGTAACTTTTGATTTAAAGCTCATAATGACAAGAATCCAATGCCCACATTAAGCTAGCTTAATTTTCTATATTGTGAAAAAATTTGAGACAGAAATAGATACGAGAAAGCATCCAAATAATCCAATCCATCCCAAACTGCTTGATGCCATGCATTATTTTTCATTTATAAGCTTTTTCTCAGTGAACACTTATTATCAATTTATAATGATCATTTTAATTGGACGATCAACTTGATATGTCTACACTAAATCATTCGTAACTTTTAATTTATAGATTAGAATGACACGAATCCAATGCCCACATTAAACCAGTTCAATTTTCTATATTGTGACAAAATTTGAAATAGAACTATATACGACAAACGGTCCAAGTAATTTAATCTATCCCAAACTTCGTGATGCCAATCAGTACGCTTCATTTACAAGCCTTTACTCCATGAGCATCAATGATCGGTTTAGAATAATCATATTAACTAGCGATCAACTTGTCATGTCTACAGTAAATCATTCGTAATTTTTGATTTTGACCTAAGAATGACACGAATCCAATGCCCACCTTAAGCTAGATAAATTTTCTATATTTTTACAAAATTTGAGACATAAGTAGAGACGACAAAGCGTCCAACAAATCCAATCTATCGCAAACTGCGTGATGCCACACGTTATGCTTCATTTATAAGCTTTTACTCAATAAGCACCAATGATTAGTTTAGAATGATCACTTTAACGGGCCGATCAATTTGAAATGTCCACACTAAATCGTCTGTAACTTTTTATTTAGAGTTCAGAAGCACACGAATCCAATGCCCACGTCAAGCTGGCTCAATTTTCTATATTGTAACAAAATTTGGGACAGAAATAGATACGACAAAGCGTCCAAGTAATCCAATCTATCCAAAGCTATGTGATGCCATGCATTATGATTCATTTAAAAGCCTTTACTTATTGAGCACCAATGATCAGTTTAGAATGGTCATTTTAACTGCCCGATCAACTTGACATGTCTGCACTAAATCATCCGTAACTTTTGATTTATAGCTGACATTAACCCAGTTCAATTTTCTATATTGTAACAAAATTTGAAACAGAGTTAGATACGACAAACTTTCCAAGTAATTCAATCTATCCCAAACTGCGTGATGACAAGCATTATGCTTCATTTAAAAGCCTTTTACTCCATGAGGACCAATGATCAGTTTAGAATTATCATACTAACTGGCCGATCAACTTTACAAGTCCACACTAAATCGTCTGTAACTTTTGATTTAAAGCTCAGAATGACAAGAATCCAATGCCCACATTAAGCTAGCTTAATTTTCTATATTGTGAAAAAATTTGAGACAGAAATAGATACGAGAAAGCATCCAAATAATCCAATAGATCCCAAACTGCTTGATGCCATGCATTATTTTTCATTTATAAGCTTTTACTCGGTGAGCACATATGATCAATTTATAATGATCATTTTAACTGGACGATCAACTTGATATGTCTGCACTAAATCATTCATAACTTTTGATATAGATCAGAATGACACGAATCCAGTGCCCACATTAAACCAGTTCAATTTTCTATCTTGTGACAAAATTTGAAATAGAACTATAAACGAGAAACGGTCCAAGTAATTCAATCTATCCCAAACTTCGTGATGCCAATCAGTACGCTTCATTTACAAGCCTTTACTCCATGAGCATCAATGATCGGTTTAGAATAATCATATTAACTAGCCGATCAACTTGTCATGTCTACAGTAAATCATTCGTAATTTTTGATTTTGACCTAAGAATGACACGAATCCAATGCCCACCTTAAGCTAGATAAATTTTCTATATTTTTACAAAATTTGAGACATAAGTAGAGACGACAAAGCGTCCAACAAATCCAATCTATCGCAAACTGCGTGATGCCACACGTTATGCTTCATTTATAAGCTTTTACTCAATAAGCACCAATGATTAGTTTAGAATGATCACTTTAACGGGCCGATCAATTTGAAATGTCCACACTAAATCGTCTGTAACTTTTTTTTTAGAGTTCAGAAGCACACGAATCCAATGCCCACGTCAAGCTGGCTCAATTTTCTATATTGTAACAAAATTTGGGACAGAAATAGATACGACAAAGCGTCCAAGTAATCCAATCTATCCAAAGCTATGTGATGCCATGCATTATGATTCATTTAAAAGCCTTTACTTATTGAGCACCAATGATCAGTTTAGAATGGTCATTTTAACTGCCCGATCAACTTGACATGTCTGCACTAAATCATCCGTAACTTTTGATTTATAGCTGACATTAACCCAGTTCAATTTTCTATATTGTAACAAAATTTGAAACAGAGTTAGATACGACAAACTTTCCAAGTAATTCAATCTATCCCAAACTGCGTGATGACAAGCATTATGCTTCATTTAAAAGCCTTTTACTCCATGAGGACCAATGATCAGTTTAGAATTATCATACTAACTGGCCGATCAACTTTACAAGTCCACACTAAATCGTCTGTAACTTTTGATTTAAAGCTCAGAATGACAAGAATCCAATGCCCACATTAAGCTAGCTTAATTTTCTATATTGTGAAAAAATTTGAGACAGAAATAGATACGAGAAAGCATCCAAATAATCCAATAGATCCCAAACTGCTTGATGCCATGCATTATTTTTCATTTATAAGCTTTTACTCGGTGAGCACATATGATCAATTTATAATGATCATTTTAACTGGACGATCAACTTGATATGTCTGCACTAAATCATTCATAACTTTTGATATAGATCAGAATGACACGAATCCAGTGCCCACATTAAACCAGTTCAATTTTCTATCTTGTGACAAAATTTGAAATAGAACTATATACGAGAAACGGTCCAAGTAATTCAATCTATCCCAAACTTCGTGATGCCAATCAGTACGCTTCATTTACAAGCCTTTACTCCATGAGCATCAATGATCGGTTTAGAATAATCATATTAACTAGCCGATCAACTTGTCATGTCTACAGTAAATCATTCGTAATTTTTGATTTTGACCTAAGAATGACACGAATCCAATGCCCACCTTAAGCTAGATAAATTTTCTATATTTTGAAAAAATTTGAGACATAAGAAGAGACGACAAAGCGTCCAACAAATCTATCGCAAACTGCATGATGCCACACGTTATGCTTCATTTATAAGCTTTTACTCAATGAGCACCAATGATTAGTTTAGAATGATCACTTTAATGGGCCGATCAATTTGAAATGTCCACACTAAATCGTCTGTAAATTTTCATTTAGAGTTCAGATACACACGAATCCAATGCCCACGTTAAGCTGGCTCAATTTTCTATATTGTAACAAAATTTGAGACAGAAATAGATACGACAAAGCGTCCAAGTAAACCAATCTATCCAAAGCTATGTGATGCCATGCATTATGATTCATTTAAAAGCCTTAACTTATTGAGCACCAATGATCAGTTTAGAATGGTCATTTTAACTGCCCGATCAACTTGACATGTCAGCACTAAATCATCCGTAACTTTTGATTTATAGCTGACATTAAACAAGTTCAATTTTCTATATTGTAACAAAATTTGAAACAGAGTTAGATACGACAAACTGTCCAGGTAATTCAATCTATTCCAAAGTGCGTGATGACAAGCATTATGCTTCATTTACAAGCCTTTACTCCATGAGCACCAATGATCAGTTTAGAATTATCATATTAACTGGCCGATCAACTTTACAAGTCCACACTAAATCGTCCATAACTTTTGATTTAAAGCTCAGAATGACAAGAATCCAATGCCCACATTAAGCTAGCTTAATTTTCTATATTGTGAAAATATTTGAGACAGAAATAGATACGAGAAAGCATCCAAATAATCCAATCCATCCCAAACTGCTTGATGCCATGCATTATTTTTCATTTATAAGGTTTTACTCAATGAGCACCAATGATCAGGTTAGAATAATCAGTTTCATTTATAATCTTTTACTCAATGAGCACCAATGATCAGTTTAGAATGATCATTTTAACCGGCCGATCAACTTGTCATGTCTACCTTAAATCGCTTATAACTATTGATTTATAGTTCAGAATGACACGAATCCAAAGCCCACATTAAGATAGTTCAATTTTTTATATTGTTACAAAATTTGAGACAAAAGTGGAGACAAAAACGCCTGATGCCATTCTTTATCCTTCATTTATAAGCTTTTACTCTATGAGCAACAATACTCAGTTTAGATTGATCACTTAACAGGCCGATCAACTTGACATGTCCGCACTAAATCGTCCGTAACTTTTGATTTAGAGCTCAGAATGACAGGAACCCGATGCCCACGTAAGCTAGAAATAGATAAGACAAAGCGTCCAAGTAATCCAATCCATCCCAAACTGCATGATGCCATGCGGTATTTTTTATTTATAAGCTTTTACTCAGTGAGCACCTATGATCAATTTATATTGATCATTTTAACTGGACGATCAACTTTTCATGTTTGCACTAAATGGTCCATAACTTTTGATTTATAGCTCCGAATGACACGAATCCAATGGCCACGTTAAGCTAGCTCAATTTTCTATATTGTAACATAATTTGAGACAGAAATAGATACCACAAGGCATCCATGTAATCCAATCTATCCAAAAACTGTGTGATGCCATGCATTATGCTTCATATATAAGCGTTTACTCAATGAGCAGCAATGATCAGTTTAGAATGATCACTTTAACTGGCCGATCATCTTGACATGTCCAAAATAAATTGTCTGTAACTTTTGTTTTTGAGTTCAGAAACACACGAATTCAATGCCAACGTTAAGGTTGCTCAATTTTCTATATTAGAACAAAATTTGAGATAGACATAGATACGACCAAGCGTCCAATTAATCCAATCTATCCAAAAGTGTGTGATGCCATGCATTATGCTTCATTTAGAAGCCTTTACTCAATGAGCACCAATGATGAGTTTAGAATGATCACTTTTACTGGCCAATCAACTTGACATGTCCGCACTTAATCGTTCGTCACTTTTGATTTATAGCTCAGAATGACACGAATCCAATACCCACTTTAAACTTGTTCAATTTTCTATATTGTAACGAAATTTAAGACAGAACTAGATACGA
>JAEVFF010000921.1:0-16041 GCA_018901945.1 Pugionium dolabratum | reverse complement strand
TGATGACGCCAATTTGGACCATTTTTAAGTGAAATCCTTTTGATTTTAAGAAACAAATTGGGCTGATGGTAATGTGATGCATTTGCCTCATTAAAAACCTTACCAAGAAAACCCAATGGGAGAAAACTTGGATAAAGGAAAAAGAGTATAAATGGATCACATACCCATTTGTATGCTATCTTGAGCTGGTACTAAAATCAGAGTGCTTTTAGGCGCTTCTCTATCCAAGCCCAAGTGTATTTGTTGTGCATTCTCCTTGTTGAGCATGCTGCTGATTGCATCTTTGAGTTTATTGGCCTTGGCTCGGGTTAATGGTCCAGCTGGTAGTCTCTGCAAATGACGATAAAACACAAAGGAACATTAGAACCTGTCTTTACAAAGTTCACCCTTACACTTGCAATTATTGTATAGAGTTTTTGATTCACAAAGCTTACTCGAAATCAGGCCCTTCATTCGCCTCTAAAGAATTCCCCGGTTGGTTCACAGATAAAGCATCAATGACAATCTCATCGGGAAAAGCCATGCAGCTAAATTCTAGGCTGAGTCCAATCTTCTTGGTAACAGTCACAACTAGTGGAATATTCGACTGAAATCCTTTTGATTTTAAGAAACAAACTGGGCTGGTGGTAATGTGATGCATTTGCCTCATTAAAAACCTTACCAAGAAAACCCAATGGGAGAAAACTTGGATAAAGGAAAAAGAGTATAAATGGATCACATACCCATTTGTATGCTATCTTGAGCTGGTACTAAAATCAGAGTGCTTTTAGGCACTTCTCTATCCAAGCCCAAGTGAATTTGTTGTGCATTCTCCTTGTTGAGCATGCTGCTGATTGCATCTTTGAGTTTATTGGCCTTGGCTCGGGTTAATGGTCCAGCTGGTAGTGCAAGAGCTTCTTCATGTTCCACTGGTTCATTCCTAGCCATGAGCTTCTCCTTTTGTGTGCTTTTCATGCTCGTATCATCCCCCTCCTCTTGAAAAGGATTTTACCTCAAATATGGTTCATCTGCAATGAAAGGCACAAGATCATAAACACTGAACCTTGAACTCATATTATACTGACCTTGAAGATCTATTTTGTAGGCATTGTTGCTGATCTTCTCAACTATATTGAAAGGTCCATAAATTCTAGGCATAAGTTTGGATTACGCTTCAGCTAGAAATATTTTTTTCCTCAAGTGAACCCACACGAGGTCTCCCATCTCAAATACCATTTCACGTCTTCCTTTGTTGGCCTTTCTTGCATATTGTTGGGTTCTGGCCTCAATATTCTTCCTTGCATTCTCATGGGTCTGTTTAACAATCTCAGCTTTTCTTTTTCCATCAATACTAGCTCTTTCACTTCAAGGCAAAGGGGTTAGATCCAAAGGCGATAAAGGATTGAAACCGTTCAAAATTTGGAAAGGAGAATACTTAGAAGTTGAATGTACATAATGGTTATATGCAAATTCAGCATGGGGTAAGCATTCTTCCCATGTTCTATGATTTTGTTTGATTAATGCATGCAATAAACTAGACAATGTTCTATTAACTACTTCAGTTTGACCATCCTTTTGTGGGTGACATGTTGTAGAGAATACCAACTAAGTTCCTAACTTAGACCAAAGAGTTTTCCAAAAGCAACTCAAGAACTTAGTGTCTCTATCAAAAACTATGGGCCTATGCATTCCATGCAAGTGAACTACCTCTTTAAACAATAGATTGGCTATATGCAATGCAGCATCAGTCTTGTGACACACTGTAAAATGAGCCATCTTAGAGTATCCGATCAACGACAACAAAGATAGAATCTTTTCCTATCTTAGTTCTAGGCAAACCAACAACAAAGTCCGTTGATAGGTCAATCCATTGATGAGTAGGAATGGGTAAAGGAGTGTACAAACTGTGGGGTTGAACCTTAGACTTAGCCTCTTTGCTTGTGGCACAACTTGCACAGATTCTTTCTACGTCTCTCTTCATGTGTGGCCAATGGTAATGATCTTGCATTACTTTATGAGTTTTGGCAACTCCAAAATGCCCCATCAGTCCTCCTACATGAGCTTCCCTAACTAAAAAGTCTCGAATAGAACAGTTAGTCACACATAATCTATTATCAGAAAATAGGAATCCTTCATGCCGATAGTATTTTTCTGAAGCAAACTTTGTGCTAGCAATGTACATGTCTTTAAATTCATGATCAGTTTCATATAGCTCTTTAAGTTTTTCAAAACCTAACAACTTAGCATCAGGAGTAGAGATTAAGGCATACCTCTGTGACAATGCATCTGCCACAATATTCTCTTTACCTTGTTTGTATTTAATGACATAAGGAAGTGTTTCTATGAACTCAACCCACCGTGCATGCCTTTTGTTCAGCTTCTGTTGGCCCTTTTAGTGCTTGAGTGACTCATGATCAATGTGAATCACGAACTCCTTAGGCCACAAGTAGTGTTGCCAAGTTTGCAAAGCACGGACCAAGGCGTACAATTCCTTGTCGTAAGTTGGATAGTTGAGGGTGACTCCTCCAAGCTTCTCACTGAAATAGGCAATAGGTTTATTATCCTGCATCAAAACAGCTCCAATACCTATACCAGAAGCATCACATTCTATCTCAAAAGTTTTAAGAAAATTAGGTAAAGATAGAAGAGGTTTTCTTTCAAAGCTCTAAATGAGCTTTCTTGAGCTTCTCCTCATTTGAATCCTACATCTTTCTTGATTACTTCAGTAAGTGGGGTAGCAATAGTGCTAAAATCCTTGACAAAGCGTCTATAGAAGTCAGCTAGCCCATGGAAACTTCTCACTTCTCCTACTGTTTTTGGACTTGGCCATTCTGTAGTAGCTTTGACCTTCTCCTCATCAACCTTAATACCATCTGCACTTATAACAAAGCCTAGGAACACAATGTTACCTGTACAAAAAGTGCATTTCTTAAGATTGGCATATAGTTTTTTTTATAAGAACACTTAGAACAGATGTCAAATGACTAGCATGTTGTTCTAGATTCTTGTTGTATATTAAGATGTCATCAAAGTATACTACAACAAAGAATCCTATGAATGCTCTAAGAAAATTATTCATCAACCTCATGAAAGTACTAGGTGCATTTGTTAACCCAAATGGGATGACTAACCATTCATATAATCCATGCTTAGTTTTGAATGTAGTTTTCCAATCATCCCATTCCTTCATCCGTATTTGATGGTACCAACTCTTAAGATCTATCTTCGAAAATATTCTGGAGCCATGAAATTCGTCAAGCATGTCATCTAACCTAGGGATTGGATTGTGATACTTTACCTTAATGTTGTTGATTGCTCTACAATCAATACACATGCCCCAGCTGCCATCTTTCTTTGGCACAAGTATAACTGGAATAGCACAAGGACTCATGCTATCCCTGATGTAGCCCTTCTCCATTAGCTCATTAACTTGTCTTTGCAGCTCCTTCGTCTCAACGGGATTGGTTCTATTAGCTAGTCTATTTGGTAGTGAGGCTCCAAGTACAAAATCAATCTGATGTTGAATGCCTCTGATGGGTGGTAGCCCCTTTGGATTATCTTCTGGAAAGACATCTTCATAATCCTACAAAATACAAGTCACTTCACTCGGTAATACCAATGCAATGTTAGTTAAACTCATAAGAGCTTCCTTATAGATAAGCAAAAGAACAGGTTGTTGTGAGAAGAGAACCTTCTTAACTCCACCAGTTCTCATAAAGAAACTCGTGTTTCTTGTTATTGTTCTCACAGCCTCTGTCACTTTTGGTGCTAATGGTTTCCTTTGAAGTTCCAGCTGTTTTCCTTTGAAGTTCCAGCTATTTTCCTTTGAAGTTCCAGCTGTTTCCTTTTCTCCAACACAAGCTGATCTTGGTACACTTCCTGTGGTATCATAAGAACAAGTATGATCTTCTTACCTTTGTATTCAAACGAGTGCTGGTTGGTGTAACCAACATGAATGACCTTCCGATCAAACTGTCATGGTCTTCCAAGCAGAATGTGGCCAGACTCCATTGGTAAAACATCACAAAGGATCTCATTTTGGTATTTTCCAATGGTTATAGGTACTTTGACTTGGTTTCTTACCTTCATTTCGCCACACTCATTAAGCCATTGCAGCTTATAAGGCTTTGGGTGCTTGAACACTTCCAGACCTAACTTGTTTACCATAGTTCACTAGCCACATTAGTGCAGCTGCCTCCATCAATAATGATGCTGCAAACCTTTCCTTGGACGTGGCATCTTCAGTGAAATAGGTTCTCTCTTTGCTCATGTTCTTTGGTTTTGTTTTATACGCATAGGGTTCTTCTTGTTACCAATAATTCTCCTCCCATATGAGGTTCAAGATGCTCTTCTGAAGAATCAGAAAAGACTTCTTCTTCCTTGGATTCTATTTCACCATTATCCAACAGAATCATGATCTTCTTGTTGGTGCATTCATTCGCATAATGCCCTCTTCCTTAGCATTTGAAACACTTCACATCTCTTGTTCTAGTAGATGTAGTAGCTTCAGATTTGCCCTTGATATCTTGAGTGGTTGTGGAAGGTTTGGAATCAGCTTTAGCAATCTGCTTTCATTCCCTTTGGTAGCTAGGCTTATTGTTAGCTGCTCCATTGGTTGGCCTTGTATAACCTTTCCTTTTTAGATATTGTTCCACCAGTATAGCTTTGTGCAAAATTTCCTCTAGCTCCACATAATGTTCCAGCTCCATTCTATCTTGAATGTCACGGTTAAGTCCTCCTAAAAATCTTGGCATAGAAGCTTCTCTATCTTCTGAAATTTCTGCCCTGATCATGAGGGTTTCCAACGCATGGTAATAGTCCTCAACACTTTGGCTTCCTTGATTGAGTCTCCTTACCTTTTGGTGAAGTTCACGGTGGTAATTGCAGGGCATAAACCTTTTCCTCATTATAGATTCATCTCAGCCCATGTTTCTACTGGATCTCACCATTACATCTTTTGGAAGTGACCAATTGATCCCACCAGCTGAGTGCATACTCATAAAAACTCAGTAGCAGCTACGCGGACCTGTTGAGCTCAGAATAGTATTGGCAATCAATCACCAGCTCAATCTTCTTCTCCCATTCTACGTAAGTGTCTAGATCATTTTTGCCATAAAATGATGGTATCTTAAGTTTAAGACCTCCTAAGGTGTCATTAGGCTGACCTCTTTCTTCTCTTACACGCTTAGGCCTCCTTTGGGTTCTCCTACTCCCTTCACTGCCACGGCTATAATAGGCTTCTGTTTCTTCATTTTGGCCATGTCTATAGGGATTCTGATACAAGCCTCGATTCAAGGTTTTGATGCGCGTGGGCTGTTTGGAAAAGTTTAGGTGAGAAACTCGACCTTAAGCTTCTGGATAGGGGTTTTCTGTTGGTATTGGATGGAGGGGTGAAGTGAACCACACGAGGGGTGATGAACCTCGTGATAAATCGTAAACTTAGAGCTAGAAGGGCTGGTCTCAACTTGGTTCTAAGCGCACAAGTCTCTTGAGAGAATAACTTGTTGAAAGAAAATTCGATCTTTATTAATTAGCAAAAAGGTTGTCGAACTACAATGCTAGAAGGAGCCTTATTAATATGCTCGACAGCTTGACCTTCTAGGGTCGACTCAAATAAAGAAAAGGAAAGTTTACAAAAGTGCACAAAAGGAAAATATACAAAAGTGCATAACCGAAAAAGGACCTATTCCTAAAATGTTCTTGACTCAAAAATGTAAACAATCTAGATCCTACCTTGCAAAACAGAAAGAGGCATATATTCGAATTGAAACTTACCTTAACTTACCTCACGGCCAAGAAATGGAAGGTGGCCGTCCTTGTGGCATGCACGCGCCTTGCTCCTAGTCTTCGACTTGGAGTAGGGTTAGGAATCTTTGGGCCCTGACCTCTCTTGCCACTAAAGCCCAAGTCTCTGAAGTCCCTTGCATTGTTGAGAAGCCTTTGGACTCTTCTTTGCACTTCTGGCCCATTTTCCTTAGTCGATCTTCCTCTAGGAGCTTGTCGACCCATAAGCTGAACTTGTGGAAGAGTGCTCTTGATCTGCTCCTTGTCATTTCTCCTGGTGGCACTACTGGTGTAGAGACTTCCTCTAGATGCATGTCCTGAAGCTGGTAGCTTATCTGGTCCGAGTCTCCTTGTGTAGAAGTTGAAATGCTCGTGTACTCTGCTGGATCGGCTGTACCGGCTGGACTGTGCGAGGTACCGGCTGGAATGCCTTCTGGACCGGCCAAGTTGATCCCGGAGTCGGCGGCATCACCAACGGGACCGGCGGTGTAATCCACATCGCCAACAATTGTGCCGGAGGCTTGGGCTTCTCCGCCAGCGATGCTGATCGGTCTGGTCCTGTTGGTCGAGGGTCCGGCGGTACCGCTTGGGCCGGCAGACGTGCCAAATGGCCCGACTGTCTCGGGCAAGCTACCTGGTCGGCCAGTCTGGTCTTCTGGCCGGATATACGACCTGATGTCCCCATCAAATTCCTAGTTATCCTTGGACCTCCTTCAGTGTTACAATTGTTCTGAACATCATCAAGCGGCAAACGAATGGCTTCTAACTCTATTTGTAATGCTTTCTTTATTTCTGCTACTAGAGCCTCCATTAACAAGTTTGGTGCTTCTGAAGTTTGATTTCCTCCGGACATAGCTACAAATACACTTAACAAATGTTTTAAAAATACCTGTTCTGAAAAAAAAAATTCAATGGAAGATGAAGAGTTACGAGTGTGTTATTTTCTAATCTGAAAATGAAATGGGTTGGGGTCGATTTTGATGTGATAAACTGATGTAATATTGGATAAAAAAACAATGCAATTATATGAATAGGTTTTTTCGATTAATCAACTGATGCAAAACAATACACACAAGCTGATGCATTCTAAACAGATGGAAATGGAGAGATATAGAGATGAGGGATAGGGATAACCGATCAGAAGTGTGCTCTGATACCAAATGATGCAAACCCCCCCAAGGAATGCACTTATGGATGCGGTTGAGATAGGCTTTGCAACAGAATGAATCGAAATTCAATCTGTTCAAAGGTTGTGGATTGAAGGATCACACAGTAGCTGTGGAAATACTACTGATTTACCTAAGATAGTAGCTTAGATATTACACACTAAGGCTATTAAATGTTGACTGAAGGATATTACACACCAACAATCAGATTAAGAAAAGAATCACTTTCAAACTTAAGAAAAGAAGCTATTTTTATGTGAAAAGTTGAATGATGAATTTTACAACTAAAAGCCCCTATTTATACTGTTAGGAGGCAAAAATAGGAGGAGCATACAACATTAAAATTGTTGAATTTATAAGGGAAGACTTGACCAAAGACCTTGACTTCATTAACTCTTATTTTGACTATGAATGTAGACACTTCGCTCCCCCCCCTCCCCCCTCCTTGGAAACCTTACCAAGAAAACCGAATGGGAGAAAACTTGGATAAGAGAAAAAGAGTACAAATGGATCCCATGCCCATTTGTATGATGTCTTGAGCTTGTACTAAAATCAGAGTGCTTTTAGGCACTTCTCCATCCAAGCCCAAGTGAATTTGTTGAGCATTCTCCTTGTTAAGCATGCTGTTGATTGCCTCTTTGAGTTTCTTGGCCTTGGCTCGGGTTATTGGTCCATCTGGTAGTGCAAGAGTTTCTTCATGTTCCACTGGTTCATTCCTAGCCATGAGCTTCTCCTTTTGTGTGCTTTCCATGCTCCTATGACATGTTAAGCTAGTTTAATTTTCTATATTGTGACAAAATTTGAGACATAAATAGATACGGCAAAGTGTCCAAGTAATCCAGTCCATCCCAAACTGCGTGATACCATGCATTATTCTTTATTTATAAGTGTTTACTCAATGAGCAACAATGAACATCTTATAATGATCATTTTAATTGGCCAATCAACTTGACATGTCTGCACTAAATCGTCCATAACTTTTGATTTACAGGTCAGAATGACACGAATCCAATGCCCACATTAAGCTAATTTGATTTTCTATATTGTGACAAAATTTGTAACATAACTAGATACGACAAATCATCCAGGTAATCCAATATAACCCAAATTACGTGATGCCATGCATTATGCTTCCTTTATAAGCGGTTACTCAATGAGCACTTATGATGAGTTTAGAATGATTACTTTAACTGGCCTATCAACTTGACATGTCCATTTAAATCGTACGTAACTTTTGTTTTAGAGCTCAGCATGACACGAATCCAATACCCACATAAAGCTAGCTCAATTTTTTATATTTTGACAAAGTTTGAGACAAAAATAGAGACTACAAAGGGTCTAAGTAATCCAATCTATTCAAACTACTTGCTACCATGCTTTATGCTTCATTTATAAGCCTTTACTTAATGAGCACTAATTATCTGTTTAGAATGATCACTTTAACTGGCAACTCAACTTGACATATCCACAATAAATCGTTTGTAACTTTTGATTTAGAGCTCAGAATGACACGAATCCAATGCCCATGTTAAGCTAGCTCGATTTTCCATATTTGTGACAAAATTTGATACAAAAATAGATACGACAAATAATCCAATCCATCGCAAACTGCGTTATGCCATGAATTATTTTCACTTATAAGATCTTACTCAATAAGAACCAATGATCAATTTAGAATGATCATTTTAACTGGCCAATCAACTTGACAGGTCTACACTATATCGTCCATAACTTTTGATTTATAGCTTAGAATGACGCATATCAATTGCCCACATTAAGCTACCTCAATTTTCTATATTGTGACAAAATTTGTGACAAAAATAGATAGGAAAAAGCATCCAAGTAATCCAATATATCCCAAACTCTGTGATCCCAAGCGTTATACTCCATTTATAAGCCTTTACACAATGAGCACCAATGATCAGTTTAGAATGATCACTTTAACTGGCCGATCAACTTGACATGTCCCTAGTAAATCGTCTGTAGTTTTGAATTTAGAGCTCAGAAACACACGAATCCAATGCCCACGTTAAGCTAGCTCAATTTTCTATAGTGTAACAAAATTTGAGACATAAACAGATACGACAAAGCGTCCAAGTAATCCAGTCCATACCCAACTGCGTGATGTCATGCATTATTCTTCATTTATAAGCTTTTACTCAATGAGCACCAACGATCAGTTTAGAATGATCATTTTAACTGGCCGATCAACTTGACACACTATATCGTCCATAACTTTTGATTTATATCTCTGAATGACACGTATCAATTGCTCACATTAAGCTATCTCAATTTTCTATATTGTGAAAAAATTTGAGACGGAAATAGATTCGATAAAGCTTCCACGTAATCCAATCCATCCCTAAATGCGTGATGCCATGCATTATTTTTCATTTATAAGCTTTTACTCAATGAGCACCAATGATCAGTTTAGAATGATCATTTTAACTGGCCGATCAACTTGTCATGTGTGTACTAAATCTTCCACAACTTTGGATTTATAGCTTAGAATGACACGAATCAATTGTGCACATTAAGCTAGTTCAGCTTTCTATATTGTGACAAAATTTGAGACTGAACTAGATACAAAAAAAGCGTACAAGTAATCCAATATATCTCAAACTGTGTGATGCCATGCATTATGCTCCATTTATAAGCCTTTACACAATGAGGACCAATGATCAGTTTAGAATGATCACTTTAACTGGCTGATCATCTTGACATGTCCCCACTAAATCGTCCGTCATTTTTGATTCAGAGCTCCGATTGACTTGAATCCAGTGCCAACGATAAGATACCTCAACTTTCTATATTTTGGCAAAAATTGAGCAAAAATATAGACGATAAAGCGTCCAAGTATTCCAATCTATCCAAACACTACTTGATATCATGCTTTATGCTTCATTTATAAGCCTTTACTTATAGAGCACCAATGATCTATTTAGTATGATCACTTTAACTGGCCACTCAACTTGACATGTCCACGTTAAATCGTCCGTAACTTTTGATTTAGAGCTCAGAATGACATGAATCCAATGCCCATGTTAAGCTAGCTCAATTTTCTATATTGTAACAAAATTTGAGACAGAAATAGATATGACGAAGCGTCCAATTAATCCAATCTATCCAAAATTGTATTTTGCCATGCATTATACTTCATTTATAAGCATGTACTCAATAAGATCCAATGATTAGTTTAGATGATCATTTTAACTGGCCGATCAACTTGACATGTCTGCACTATATCGTCCATAACTCTTGATTTATAGCTTAGAATGACACGAATTTAATCCCCACATTAAGCTAGTTCAATTTTCTATATTGTGACGAAATTTGAAATAGAACTAGATACGAAAAACCGTGTCCAAGTAATATAATTGAACCCAAACAGCGTGATGCCATGCATTATGCTTCATTTATAACCCTCTACTCAATGAGCACCAATGATCAGTTTAAAATGATCATTTTAAATGGCCGATCAACTTGACAATTCTGCACTAAATCGTCTGTAACTTTTGATTTGGATCTCAGAACGACAGGAATCCAAAACCCACGTTAAGCTAGCTCAATTTTCTATATTTTGAAAAAATTTGAGACAGAACTAGAGATGACAAAGCGTCCAAGTAATCCAATCTATCCAAACTTCTTGCTGGCATGCTTTATGCTTCATTTATAAGCCTTTACTTAATGAGCACCAATGATATGTTTAGAATGATCACATTAACTGGCCGATCAACTTAACATATTCGAACTAAATTGTCCTTAACTTTTGATTAAGAGATCAAAAACACACGACTCCAATACCCACGTGAAGCTAGCTCAACTTTCTATAGTGTAACAAAATTTGAGACAGAAAAAGATATGAAAAAGCGTCCAAGTAATCCAATCTATTCCAAACTTGCATTATTCTTCATTTATAAGCTTTTAACTCAATGAGCACCAATGATCAGTTTAGAATGATCTTTTTAACTGGCCGATCTACTTAACATGTCCGCACTATATCGTCCATAACTTTTTTTTTTATAGCTCGAATGACACAAATCCAATGCGCACATTAAACTAGTTCAATTTTCTATATTGTGACAAAATTTGAACTAGAACTAGAATCGAAAAAGTGTCCAAGTAATCTAATATAACCCAATGCCCACGTTAAGCTAGCTAGCTCAATTTTTTATATTGTGACAAAGTTTGAGACCGAAAGAGAGACGACAAAGCATCCAAGTAATCCAATCTATCCAAACTACTTGATGCCATGCTTTATGCTTCATTTATAAGGTTTTACTTAATGAGCACAAGTGATCAATTTAGAACGATCATTTTAACTGCCCGATCAGCTTGACAAGTCGGCACTATATTGTCCGTAACTTTTGATTTAGAGCTCAAAAACACACGAATCCAATTCCCACGTTAAGCTAGCTCAATTTTCTGTAGTGAAAAAGCATACAAGTAATCCAATCTATCCCAAACTGCTTGAGGCCTAGCATTATTTTTCATTTATAAGCTTTTACTCAATGAGCAACAATGATCAGTTTAGAATGATTTTTTAACTGGCCGATCAACTTGACATGTGTGCATTATATCGTCCATAACTTTTGATTTATTGCTACAAATGACGTGAATCCAATGCCCACATTAAACTACTTTGATTTTCTATATTGTGACAAAATTTGAAACAGAACTAGAATCGAAAAAGTGTCAGTGTAATCTAATATAACCCAAATTGCGTGATGCCATGCATTATAATTCATTTATAAGCCTTTACTCAATGAGCATCAATGACCAGTTTAGAACAATCACTTTAACTGGCCGATCAAATTGATATTTACGCACTAAATCATCCGTAATTTTTTATTTAGAGCTCAGAATGACATGAATCTAATGGCCACGTTAAGCTAGCTCAATTTTCTATATTATGACATAATTTGAGACAGAAAGAGGAACGACAAAGTGTCCAAGTAATCCAATCTATCCAAACTACTTGCTGCCATGGTTTATGCTTCATTTATAAAGTTTTACTTAATGAGCACCATTGATCAGTTTATAATGATCATTTTAATTGCCTGATTAACTTGACATGTCTGCACTATACCGTCCATAACTTTTGATTTATAGCTCAGAACGACACGAATCTAATGCCAACATTAAGCTATCTCAATTTTCTATATTGTGAAAAAATTTGAAACAAAACAAGATATGACAAAGCGTCCTAGTAATCCAATATAACCCACACTGCATAATGGCATGTATTATGCATCATTTATAATGCTTTACTCAATGAGGACCAATGATTAGTTTAGAATGATCACTTTAACTTGCCACTAAAGTTGACAAGTCCGCACTAAATCATCCGTACTTTTGATTTAGAGCTTGGAATGACACAAATACAGTGCCCACATTAAGCTAGCTCAATTTTCTATATTATAACAATTTGAGACAAAAATAGATAGGAGAAATCATCCAAGTAATCCAATCTATCCAAAACTGTGTGATGCCGTCCGTTATGCTTCATTTATAAGCCTTTACTTAATGAGCACCAATGATCAGTTTAGAATGATTACTTTAACTGGCTGATCAACTTGACATGTCCGCACTAAATCGTCCATAACTTTTTATTTAGAGCTCAGAATGACACGAATCCAATGCCCACGTAAAGCTAGCTCAATTTTCTATATTGTGACAAAATTTGAGACAAAATAGATATGAAATAGCGTCCAAGTAATCGAATTCATCCCAAAACAATGTGATGTTATGCATTATGCTTCATTTATAAGCGTTTACTCAATTAGCACCAATGATCAGTTTAGAATGATCACTTTCATTGGCCGATCAACTTGACATGTTCGCACTAAATCATCCATAACTTTTGATTTAGAACTCAGAATGACACGAATCCAATGCTTACGTTCAGCTAGCTCAATTTTCTATATTGTGACAAATTTGAAACAGAAATAGATACGACAAAGCGTCCAAGTAATCCATTCAATCCCAAACAGCGTGATGCCATGCATTATTATTCAGTTATAAGCTTTTACTTTATGACCACCAACGATTAGTTTAGAAAGATCTTTTTAACTTGCCGATCAACTTAACATGTCTGCAGCATATCGTCCATAACTTTTCATTTATAGCTCCGAGTGACACCAATCGAATGCCTACATTAACCTAGTCCAATTTTCTATATTTTGATAAAATTTGATATAGAACTAGATACGACAAAGCGTCCAAGTAATCCAATCTATCCCAAACACACGTGATGCCATGCATTATGCTTCATTTATAAGCCTTTACTCAATGAGCACCAATGATCAGTTTAGAATGATCACTTTAACAGGCCGATAAATTTGACATATCCGCACTAAATTGTCCTTAACTTTTGGTTTATAGCTTACAATGACACGAAGCCAATGCCCACGTTAAGCTAGCTCAATTTGCTATATTGTGAAAAAATCATAGACAAAAATAGATACGACAAAGCGTTCAAGTAATCCAATCTATCACAAACTTCATGATGCCATGCATTATGCTTCATTTATTAGGCTTTACTGAAAGAGCACAAATGATTAGTTTAGAATGATGACTTTAACTGGCCGATCAACTTGACATGTCTGCACTAAATCATCCGTAACTTTTGATTTAGAGCTCAGAAACACACGAATTAAATGCCTACGTTAAGCTTGCTCAATTTTTCTATATTGTGACAAAATTTAAGACAGAAATAGATACGACAAAGCATCGAAGTAATCAAATCCTTCCCAAACTGCATGATGCCATGCATTATTTTTCATTTATAAGCTATAACTCAATAGCGCCAATGATCAGTTTAGAATGATCATTTTAACTGGCAGATCAAACTGTCATGACGGCACAAAATTGTCCACTACTTTTGATTTGAAGCTCAGAATGACACGAATCCAGTGCCCACATTAAGCTAGCTCAATTTTCTATATTGTGGCAAAATTTGAAACTGCGACAAAGCATCAAAGTAATAGAGTCTATCCCAAACTGCGTGATGCGATGCTTTATGCCTCATTTATTAGCCTTTACTTAATGAGCACCAACGATCAGTTTAGAATGATCATTTTAACTCCCCGATCAACTTGACATGTACGCACTAAATCGTCCAATGATCAGTTTAGAAACACATGAATCCAATGTCCACGTTAAGCTAGCTCAATTTTTTATAGTGTAACAAAATTTGATACAGAAATAGATACGACAAAGCATCCAAGTAATCGAATCCATACCAAACTTCGTGATGCTAGCACTATTTTTCATTTATAAGCTTTCATCAATGAGCACCAATGATCAGTTTAGAATGATCATTTCAACTGGCTGATCAACTAGAAATGTCCGCACTAAATCTTCCACACTAAATCGTCTGCAACTTTTGATTGAGCTAGTTCAATTTTCTATATTGTGACAATATTTGAGACAGAACTAGATATGACAAAGCATCCAAGTAATCTAATCTATCCCAAACAGTGTGATTCCATGCATTATGCTTCATTTATGAGCCTTTACTCAATCACCAGCAATGATCAGTTTAGAATGATCACTTTAACTGGCTGATCAACTTGACATGTTCGTACTAAATAGTCTGTAACTTTTGATTTATAGCTCGGAAACACACGAATCAAATGCCCAAGTTAAGTTAGCTCAATTTTCTATATTGTGACAAAATTTGAGACAGAAATAGATAAGAAAAAGTGCCCAAGCAATCGAATCGTTCCCAAACTGTGTGATGCCATGCATGCTTTTTCATTTATAAGCTTTTACTTAGTAAGCACCAATGATCAGTTTAGAATGATCATTTGAAGTGGTCAATCAACTAGTCATGTCTTTCACTAAATCGTCCATGACTTTTGATTTATAGCTTAGAATGGCACGAATGCAATGCCCACATTAAGTAGTTCAATTTTCTATATTGTGAAAAAAATTGAAACAGAACTGGATACGACAAAGCATCAAGGTAATCAAGTCTATCCCAAACTGTGTAATGCCATGCTTTATGCCTCATTTATAAGCCTTTACTTAATGAGCACCAATGATCAGTTTAGAATGATAATGTTAACTCAAAGATCAACTTGACATGTCCACACTAAATCATCCAAAACTTTTGATTTCGAGCTCCGAATGACATAAATCCAATGCCCACGTTAACCTAGCTGAAATTTCTATATGGTAATAAAATTTGAGACAGAAATAGATACAACAAAGCATCCAACTAAACGAATCTATCCCAAACTGCGTGACGCCATGCATTATTTTCATTTATAAGCTTTTACTCAATGAGCACCAATGAATAGTTTAGAATGATCATTTTAACTGGCCGGTCAACTTGACATGTCTGCACAAAATAATCCGTAACTTTTGATTTAGACCTCAGAATGACACGAACCCAATGCTTACGTTAAGCTAGCTCAATTTTCTTTATTGTGACAAAATTTGAGACAGAAATAGATACGAGAAAGCGTCGAAGTAATCCATTCAATGCCTAACTGCGTTATGCAATGCCTTATTATTCATTTATAAGCTTTAACTCAATGACCACCAACGATTAGTTTAGAATGCTCATTTTAACTAGCCGATCAACATGACATGTCTGCACTATATCTTCCATAACTTTTCAATTATAGCTCAGAGTGACGCAAATCGAATGCCAACATTAAGCTAGTTCAAATATGTATATTGTGATAGAATTTGAGACATAACTAGATACGACAAAGCATCCAAGTAATCCAATCTATTCCAAACTGTGTCTTGGCATGCATTATGCTTCATTTATGAGCTTTTACACAATCACTAGCAATGATCAGTTTAAAATGATCACTTTAACTGGCCGATCAACTTCACATGTTCGCACTAAATCGTCCGTAACTTTTGATGTAGAGCTCACAAACACACGATTAAAATGCCCACGTCAAGTTAGCTCAATTTTCTATATTATGACCAAATTTGAGACAAAAATAGATAGCACAAAGCACCCAAGTAATCCAATCCTTCCCACACTGCGTGATGGCATGCATTATTTTTCATTTATAAACTTTTACTTAATAAGCACCAATGATTAGTTTAGAATGATCATTTTAAGTGGCCGATCAACTTGTCATGG
>JAEVFF010000920.1:46201-121715 GCA_018901945.1 Pugionium dolabratum | reverse complement strand
TTCAACCCTCTCACCCCATTGGAAGCAAACGCCACTACCACCAGCTGAGATGACCAACCTCAACGGAGCATCCAAGGCAGAGTTCATAAGGAGGTTACACCAGAAGGTAGCAGAAAACTTGGAGAAGAGGACCGGACAATACGTGACTCATGCCAACAAGGGAAGAAAGGAGGTGATCTTTCAACCAGGCGATTGGGTGTGGCTACACCTACGGCAGGAGAGGTTCCCAAACCTAAGGAGCTCCAAGCTAGCACCAAGAGGAGATGGACCATTCAGAGTGCTCGAGAGGATCAACAACAACGCCTACCGGATCGAGCTGCCAGTTGAGTTTAATGTGTCCAATACGTTCAATGTTACTGACTTGGCCCCTTTCCATGCAGATGATCCAGTTTTGAGGACAAAACCTACTGAAGAGGGAGGAAATGATGAGGACATCAGTTCTTACATCCAGCCAGGTGACCAGACTGGCCGACCAGGAAGCTTGCCCGAGACAGCAGGACCATCTGGCGCGCCTGCCGGACCAGACAGTACCGCCGGACCCTCGACCTATAGGACAGACCGGTCAACATCGCCGGCGGAGAAGCCCAAGCTTCCGGCACATTTGGTGGGGACGTGAATGACACCGCCGGTCCCCCTGATGACACCGCCGACTCCGGGATCAACTTGGCCGGTCCTGAAATCATTCCGGCCAGTACCGCGCACAATCCAGCCGGTACAGGCCATCCAGCCGAGTACACGCACACTTCCACTTCTACAAAAGAGGACTCGGACCAAATGAGCTACCAGCTCCAGGACATGCACTTAGAGGAAGTATCTACACCAGTGGTACCTCCAGAAGCAATGACAAGAAGCAGATCAAGAGCACTCTTCCACAAATTCAGCTTATGGGTCGACAAGCTTCTAGAGGAAGATCGACTAAGGACAATGGGCCAAAAGTACAAGGAAGAGTCCAATAGCTTCTCAACAACACAAGGGACATCAGAGACTTGGGCTTTAGTGGCAAGAGAGGTCAGGGCCCAAAGATTCTTAACCTTACTCCAAGTCGAAGACTAGGAGCAAGGCGCGTGCATGCCACAAGGACGGCCACCTTCCATTTCTTGGCCGTGAGGTGAGTTAAGGTAAGTTTACATTCGAATATATGCCTCTTTCTGTTTTGGAGGGTAGGATCTAGTTGCTTTACATTTTTGAGTCAAGAACATTTTAGGAATAGGTCCTTTTTCGGTTATGCACTTTTGTATCTTTTTCTTTTATGCACTTTTGTAAACTTTCCTTTTTCCTTATTTGTGTCGACCCTAGAAGGTCAAGCTGTCGAGCATATTAATAAGGCTCCTTCCAGCATTGTAGTTCGACAACCTTTTTGATATTAATAAAGTAGAACTTTTTCCAACAAGTTTTTTCTCTAAGAATCTTGTGCGCTTAGAACCTAGTTGAGACCAGCCCTCCTAGCTCTAAGTTTGTGATTTATCACGAGGTTCATCACCCCTCGTGTGGTTCACTTCACCCTTCCATCGAATACCAACTCAAAAACCCCTATCCAAGAAGTCTAAGGTCGAGTTTCTCACCTAAACTTCTCCAAACAGCCCATGCGCATACATCCTTGAATCAAGGCTTGTATTACATAGATTATGCAAAGTCTGTGATAAGTCAAGAGCACTCAAGCTTTCAAGGATTCTCACACATGAAAGCTGGAGGCATCAGCTCCTTTCAAAAGAAGAAAAACTAGGTTTTATTTCATAAAACTTAATTGATCACATGCTGAGAAGGGACTTTATACACTAGTCCAGAAGCAGGTGCCTTCTAGGGCTGAAAATACATTATAATGGAAGACTAAAGCGAAAATAGCAACAAGACATTAGGATCTAATGACAAATAAAAGACTCTTGAACTTAAAAGTCACAATCGTGCAAAACAAGCAAATAAACTTGTTAATTGAAACATAGAAATTTTAAATACGTGTTTTGGTCTGTTGTAGCTCCTTAAAATGCCTTCATAAGTTTGTTTAGCAATGATGAACAAGGTTGTATCTTTGAAGCCTTGTAAAACTCGGAAGAGCGAAACTGTTGTAGTCTTTAGTTGTTCATAGTCTCCTACTTGTAATTCTTTAGTAAGTTCAGCTTCATGGAATCCTCCATCTTCTATGATTGTTATGAGACTCTTTACAGACTTGTTGAACATCTTACTAAGGTTTCTTGTGCCTGATCTTGTTCTTGGAGCTTGTCTCATAATAGGTATATTAATGGGCTCTTCCTCAGCTTCTAGTGAATTGGTATTGATTTCCTTATCAAGAAAGATAGTGCTGCCAACCATACCACAATCCGGTCACCCACGAAAGAAAAACGAGGAGAAGGATTAAGGGGAAACACGGGGTCGATCGACTCGAGCCAGTAACGCGAAGGCTAAAGTTACCGATATTTGAGGGAATAAGGTCGATGGATGGGTATTCTGAATCAAACAGTATTTTGATTTGGGATGTTTCTCGAAAGAGGAAAAGGTGCGGGTAGCGAGTGTTAGTCTAATGGCGAGGCTTTGGAGTGGTATCGGTGGGAGTAGGGGCGAAACCCATTCCGGAGCTGGGGAGAGATGAAGTTGCCCATTATGAGAAACTTCACCCCCGGAGGAACGACTATGCTAGAGGAGCGCCTCTTGACCTTGCAACAGGAGGGAACGGTTCAGGAATATTGTCGTGATTTCGGAGTCCTCACAGGACAAACCACTGATATAAGAGAGGCGATGTCGGAGAAACTCTTCATGATTGATTTAAGATCGGAAGTGCGCACTGGAGTTCGACTATTTGAGCCTCATTTTCTCAACAAAATGTGGCGATAGCTCAGGGAGTTTAGGAATGGGCCTACGTAGGAGGAGAATCGCTGAGAGGAGGAGAGTTGTTGGTGGGCTAGACAAGGCCACGGAAAGGTTGGATAAACGGGCCCAAAGGAGCAGGGATGCCCAATTGGCCCAAAGGAAGTGGCCTAAGCAGTTGCCCTAGCAGAGTCGCATCCCTGCCTTTGCGAATCGAGGTGCCCCCAAAACCCTTTGTGCCAAAAGGAGAAGATCGCTGACCTGTTCCTCAGCCATTTTTGGAGCAGGACCTTCGGGAAAGGAAACAATGGGGGCTATACTTCAAATGCAACGAGAAATGGAGGTTTGGGCACCATTGCCGATTCCGCGAGCTGCAACTGGTAATGGTGCAACTCGACAGGACCGAGGAGGAGGTGGCATACCAGGAAGAGGACGCGATGGTGGGTGACAGAGTGCTAGGAGGACTGCTAGAGCTTTCCGAGTTATCTCTTAACACATTGGTCAGTTTATCCTCACTTTGCACACGATGAAGTACAAGGGGGAAATCCACGGCAAGGAGATTGTGATCATGGTAGACAGTGGTGCTTCACATAATTTCGTCTCGACGGAAGTAATGGCAAATCTAAAGAGGCCGGTGGAACCTACAAAGGGATATGGGGTCTTGTTAATAACCGGAGTCTTCATTTAGGGAGGAGGGATGCACAAAGGACCTAAGATTGAAATTATCGGGTATTGAAATCAAGATTGATTTTGTGACTATTCAATTGGAAATGTAGTTGTTATCCACAACATGGAGTGGCTAGAAACGCTTGGGCAGATGGAAATTAATTGAAAAATGCAAACGTTGCGATTCAAGTCGGAAGGGAGAAAGATAGTGATTAAGGGAGAATCCGAGCTATGCACCTCAGAGATCTTTCTCAAATCGCTATGGAAGTTGTTTAAGCAAGGAGAGCAAGGAGTTTGGGTCGAGCTTTGGGAGATGAGGCATGGAGGGCAAAACGAGCACACCGAAGTACCCAAGAAGGTGCGTGAGCTGCTGCAGCCATTTCTGAAAGTATTTCAGGATCCACGAGGGCTACCACCATCGCGTGGACGAGAGCATTCGAACATTCTTCACCCTAGAACCCAACCGATTAAGATGATTTTACCGGTATCACAAATACAAAAGGAGATAGAGAAACATATCATAGACATGCTAGCTGTAGGGATCATACAACCAAGTGGAAGTCTCTTCTCTAGTCCAGTCATTTTGGTTAAAAAAAAAAGACAACAGCTAGAGGTTCTGTATCGATTATCGATCGCTCAACAAGGCCACGACGGCCGACAGCTGATAGATCCCTATGATCGATCAACTGCTGGATGAGCTCAATGGAGCTACGGTATTATCTAAGATCGAACTTCTGTCGGGGTATCACAAAATTAGAGTGAAGGCTGAAGATGTGGCCGAAAACTTCTATTCGGACGCACAACGATCACTTCGAATTCTGCTGATGTCGTTCGGCTTCACTACCGCCCTGACAACCTTTCAAGCACTCATGAACAACATGTTCAGACCATTCTTGAGGATGTTTGTTTTGGTATTTTTCGACAACATTCTCGACTACAGCACGGGTTTAGTAGGTCACGCACAACACCTACAAAAGCTCTTGGAGGTCCTATCCCAACAGCATTTCTACGTCAATGGTAAAAAGTGTTATGGGACTTCTGGAATTGAGTACTTGGGCCATATAATATCAGAACGAGGAGTGGAGGCGGATCCCAACAAGATCGCAGTAATGATCAATTGGACAGCACCCAAGTCAGTCAAGGAACTTTGGAAGTTCCTAGGATTGACAGGCTATTACCGTCGGTTCGTTAGTGGGTAGAGAATCTTGGCTAAACTGCTGAGCACCTTGCTACAAAAAGACAATTTTGTATGGGAGGAGTTTGCCAACCGAGCGTTCGAGTAGCTTAAGAAGGCCATGACCGAAGTACCGGTATTCAAGCTACCCAATTTTGGAGAGACATTCGTAGTAGAAATGAATGCACCGGGTACGGCTTGGGAGCTCTGTTTATGCACGGGCAGCAACCAATCTTATATTTCAGCCAGACTCTTACGGATAAGGAAAAGATGAAATTTGTCTATGAAAAAGAGTTAATGGCGATAGTGCTAGTAGTGCAAAAATAAAGGCACTATTTGATGGGAAGGAGGTTCACGGTGCGGACAGATTAGAGGAGCCTCAAATTCCTCCTTGAACAGCGAGAGGTCAGTCTCGAATATCAATGGTGGCTTATCAAACTCATGGGATACGAAATTTGAAATACATTTTAAGCACGGATCCGAAAATCGGGCGGCAGAGGCACTCTCTCGGTTTGGAGTCGTGGCAACACTCTTAGCTCTCACCATTCCCAGGATGGTACAGTTTGAGGAACTCAGCCAGGAGGTAGAGCTCAACTCCGATTTGCAGAAGCTGATCCAGGAACTCTGGTCAGACCCTACCACTCACCTTGATGACTCCATCATCCAAGGGCGGCTGATGCGTAAGGGAAAGTTGATGGTGGCTCATGGATCTAGCTTGGTGCGAATAATCTTGGGCAAGTTTCATGATGGTAAAAGTGGAGGAAATTATGGACTATTAAAAACGCAAAACTGCATCGCGGAATGTTTCTATTAGAAGGAAATATTGACCGATATGCGGCGGTATTTAGCAGAATGTCATATTTTCGAACGCCAGAAATACTCCACCCTTGCATCCGGGGGACTACTACAACCTCTACCGGTAACGGAGCAAATATGGGAGGATATAAGTATGGATTTTATAGAGTGAATGCCACGATCTCAAGGAAGTAACTTCATCGTGGTTATGGTGGATCGTCTCTCCAAGTACTAGCACTTTATCAGTCTCAATCATCCTTTTACAGTGACTGAGGTGGCGGAATCGTTCATCTGAGAAGTTGTGAAGCTTCACGGGTTTCCACGAACCATAATTTCTGATCGGGATAAAGTGTTCATGAGCTCATTGTGGCGGGATCTCTTTCTATTATCAAGGACCCGACTCAAGTATGGCGCCGCCTACCATCCTCAAACAAACAGACATACTGAGGTAGTGAACCATACATTAGGGACTTATCTCAGGGGCTATGCGGGAGAAAAACCGAAGACATGGGTCACGTATCTTCCATGGGCAAAATTCTGGTACAATTCTGCCTATCACACTACCATAAAGATGATCTCCTTCAAGGCAGTATATTGAAGAGACCCACCGGAGTTGATCAAACATGAACTGAGAACAACCACCAACGAGGATTTAGACGCAAGGCTCTGGGAAAGAGACCTCATTTTGGATCAACTCAAAGTTCGTTTTGGCCGAGCACAGCTGATCATGAAGAAGCAATTGGATTGTAAGAATATTGAGATTATAGAGGAGAAATGTGAAGAATTGAATCTGAAAACTCAAAGAGAAGTATGAGAAAATGAGAAATGACTTAGACTTATGGAGAAGAATCTCCTAAGAGTATATTATACATTGAGTCTTTACAGCCCTTTTATAGAGGATTTACAATGTGAACACAAAAGAAAACGAATTCAAACTTGTGGATGAGTTTGAATAGCGGAGGAGCCTGTCAACAACCAATGAGAAGAGAGGAGACAGCATGGGCATGACTGTTTGGTGTGGTTGCCAAGACTGTGTGCAGCATGGGCATGACTGTTTGGTGTGGTTGCCAGGACTGTGTGCAGCATGGGCATGACTTTTTCACCTTGATTCTTCTCCCAAGGTAGCTATTTAACCATTTCAACCATGTGGTTAATAATAACCCATCCTTTTCATTTCCCTTATTATTCAAACTGAATTTTCGTGCTCACACTTGCCTTGTAGGTCAAGATAGGTCTTATTTGATTTTCCTATGTCAATACTCCCCCTCAAGCTAAATACTTTGGAATCACCCTAAAGTATTAAGCTTGGGAACCCAAGGCAACACCTCATTAAAAACCTTATTAAGGAAAACCACTTGGGACAAAACCTTAATAAGGGAAAAGAGTGTGTTGCTCTTGGATTAGGAGACCTTTGATCATGGGTGTGATAAATCAACAAGCCCAAGTTTGCTAAAGATGTTCTTGCAAACTTTGAGACTTGCTGCCTTTGGGAAGATGTCAGCTAGTTGGTCTTCACTCCTTGTATAACATGGCAGAATGGTTCCATCTTGAACTTTCTCCCTAACCTTATGGCAGTCGATCTCTATGTGCTTGGTCCTCTCGTGAAACACTGAGTTTGAAACTATGTGAATGGCTGCCTGATTATCACAATGGAAGGTAATTGGCCCTGGTTGTGCAATACCGAAATCTTTCAAGAGTGCTTTGAGCCAAGTTACTTCATTTGTCAGCTTCCTCATAGCCCTATATTCTGCTTCAGCACTACAACATGATACCACCTTCTGCTTCTTAGTCTTCCAAGTGACTAAGTTCCCACCAACGAAGGTGCAATACCCAGTGGTTGTTTTCCTATCCACCCTATCACCAGCCCAATCCGCATCACAATACCCGACAATCTCAGTGTTCCCATTCTTGCCCATCCATATACCTTGACCAGGAGATCCTTTGATGTATCTAAGGATCCTTCTACCATGCTCCAATGATATACAGTAGGCTTTTGCATATGTTGACTCACTTGATTCACAGCAAAACACAAGTCTGGTCGTGTGAGGGTGAGGTAGATCAGCTTCCCAACTAGTCTCCTATACTGAGAAACATCCTTAAATAACTCATCAGCTTTCTTCCCCTTTCCGTTGACCTTGTAGCCATCTTCAAGAGGAGTTTTGGCCGGTTTAGCCCCAAGCTTTCCCGTGTCTGTCAACAGATCAAGAGCATACTTTCTTTGGGATAGAAAGAGCCCTTTCTTGAGACCGACACACTTCAATACCCAAGAAGTACTTCAACTCTCCAAGATCCTTGATGTCAAATGATCTGTTTAAGAAGGCCTTTGTGGACTGAATTCCTTCCTTATCATCTCCTGTGATGATAAGGGTCATCCACATAAACCAAGACCGCCACGATTCCTTTGGAGTTTTGACGAGTGAACAAAGTATGATCTGAATGGGACTTCCTAAACCCATTATCAGTAAGTGTGGAGCTTAATTTGTGATACCAGGCCCTTGGTGACTGCTTCAACCCATATATTGCCTTCCTAAGTCTTAGAACCTGTCCTTCTTTGCAAAGATCTTCAAGGCCTGGTGGTGGAGTCATATACACTTCCTCTTCAAGTTCTCCTTGTAGGAATGCGTTCTTGACATCCCTTTGCCATAAGTCCCAAGTCAGATTCGTAGCTAGTGAAAGAACAACCCTTACAGTGTGTAGCTTAGCCACCGGTGCAAATGTATCAGTATAGTCCTCTCCATATGTCTGAGTGAAACCTCTTGCAACTAGACGGGCCTTGTACCTTTCTATGTCCCCATTGCTCTTATACTTGATGGTGAACACCCACTTGGAACTCACAGCCTTCTTGCCTTTGGGCAGTTCTTGTATATCCCATGTATGATTCCTTTCCATAGCTCCCTTCTCATCTCTTACTGCATCTAACCATTCTTTCTTGCTCTCAGCTTCTTCATAAGTCCTTGGAATCTGACTTTGTTCAATCTTCCCAAGGAATGCTTGATGACTAGATGGCAAGAGGTCAAGGGAACAAACAGCTTGTATGGGATGAGCCACGGCCTGGTTGTTGTAGAATACCCTAGTGTTCCTAAGTCTAGTACTCCTCCTTAAAATGCTGAACAGGTGGTGCAGCCTCCTCTACAACCGTTTCCTCTTCCATTTGGTGAATAGGTTCCTCTATACCCACTTCCAAGTCGTCTTGTTCTTGATTTTGGGCCATAGCTTCTTCTTGGATTGGAGTTTGGTTCTTGAGTTACCACCCCTTGTTCATTCTCTTGGGTATCTTGTGAACTACTTAAGGTTCTTGTTTCTTCGTGTCTTGAATCCTTTGGCAGATCAATTCCCAAATGATTCAAGAGAAACCTCAAACTCGTAGCCAAATCAGAAGGTGACCTTGAGAGATCCTTCAATCCTTCCCAATCTTTCTGATCATAATAGCTTTGTTCTTCTATGAATTTGACATCTCTAGACACATATGTCCTGTTGTTGCTCGGATCATAGCACTTATAACCCTTTTGTGTTGTCGAATATCCAAGGAACATACACTTGATGCTCTTTGCCTCCAACTTGTTTCTTAGATCACCTGGAACATACACAAAAGCACACACACCCAAATACACGTAAATGATCAATGGAAGGTTTAGTTTTATTGAGTACCTCAAATGGGGATATATCTTGCAAGACTTTGGTTGGAATCCGATTGATGTGGTAGCAAGCAACCAAGACTGCATCTCCCCAAAAACTTTTAGGAACATTGGTATGAAACATCATGGATCTTGCTACTTCCATTAAGTGTCGGTTCTTCCTCTCAGCAACTCCATTTTGTTGTGGTGTGTGTGGACAGCTAGTTTGATGTAGTATTCCATGTTTGTTTAGATGAGCTTTGAATCTTTGACTTGTGTATTCCCTCCATTATCTGATCTTAACACTTTGATCTTGGCATTGAATTGATTAGTAACATAATTATGAAAGTTTATAAATGCCTCATAAAACCTATCTTTAGATGGAAGTAATGTAACCCATGTATATTTCGATTTCTCATCTATAAAGGTCACAAAGTATTTATTCCTATCTCTAGATATGTAAGGTGAGGTCCAAACATCGGAATGTACTAAATCAAAGCAATGCTCATAAATTGTAGACGATTTAGGGAAAACAACACGACAATGTTTGCCAAGGATACAAGCCTCACAAACTGAGTGATCATAATCGACATTAGGAATTATTAAGCTTAAAGCACGAGCATGAGGATGTCCTAATCTAGCATGCCATAAGACATCTTTATTAGCAAAAACACAGGATTTGAAAGCTAAGGAATCGAAATTGCTTGGAGGGTCTTCAAGAACATAGAGCTCATCTTGAGTTACACCACCTCCAAGTATCTTACCACTCTTAATATCCTGAAAGTAAACATTGTTAGGCCCAAATGTAACATTGCAATTGAGTTCTTTAGTAGCCTTTTTGACAGAAACTAGATTAGACTTAAATTTAGGTACAAAGAATGCATTAGTTTCTTTGTCAAATAGTCTTAATTTTCCGGTTCCTTCAATTGAAATACCCTTACCATCAGCTATAGTTACTTGTCCTAGACATGGTTCAATGTTCTTTAACAACCTAGCATTGCTAATCATATGGTGAGAAGCACCTGAATCCACTACCAACTTATGCTCTGGTTTATCAAGCGATTTATGGGAGTAGAGTGTGATACCGGAGAGTTTTGAGGCATAGGCCTTGATGAGATCCTCCAAGTCACTCTTCTTAACATACTCTATGGATACATTCATAGCTAGCTCCCCTCCTTGGTTGGATGAACTTGCCGGTTCAGTCGCAACCATTTGAGAGATGTTAGCCTTTGAATCCTTGAACCGGTTTGGCTTGTGATGAGGATGAAGTATCCAGCACTTGTCCTTGATGTGGCCATTCCTCTTACAATGCTCACACATCACACTCTTCCTATCCTCTTGCTTAAACACGCTTTTGTTGGCCATAATTAGTTCTCCTTTACCACCAAACAAACCAATGTTGCCTTGCTCCCTTTGAATCCGTGAGCACACCTCTTCGAAATCAGGGAGTTTTGGCTCTCTCAGGATGGACTTAATCACATCTTTAAAGGCTGGATTTAGGTTGAGAAGGAGCCCAAATATCTTGTCTTGTTCCTTCCTTTCATTAAGCACCTTTGGATCAATAGAACTTGGTCTCAACATGTCAAGCTCGGACCATGTTGACTGGAACTTGCCCAGGAATTTTGTGAACTCCATATCCTCTTGGTGTAGATCATTGAGAGCCTTTCTTAACCTCATACACACGGCTGAGGTTTGAAACATCCCCATACACCCTCTTGAGAGTGTCCCAAAGAGACTTGGCAGTTTCACAATGTGAATAAGCTTCAAGAATGGATGGGTCCAATGAAATTTGGAGGAATCCAAGGACTGATTGATCTTCTTGGAACCACCTAGCTTCTTCTTTTCTTGTTGCCTCATCCTTCTTCTCCTTTGGATCATCTATAGATGGAGTATTATCCTCCCAGATGTGATTCCAAAGTCCTTTGCCACAAATGGCTGTCTTGATGGTTCTTGACCATAATGTGTAGTTCAAGCCTTTGAGAACTACTGCTATCACCGTAGGTTCAGGCTGGAACTAATTTGAACTGTATCCTCCATTGTTAGGCTTTGAAGAGCTCAAAGGAAGCAGCTTTTATGGTTGAATGAAACCATGAGTTTTTAGTCTAAAGACTGAGAGATTTTTGACAGAATTTTAGATTAGAAACTGAGAGATTTGAGTAGAAAAGATAAGAGAATGATCTTATGGCTCTGATACCATGAAAGAATATTGAGATTATAGAGGAGAAATGTGAAGAATTGAATCTGAAAACTCAAAGAGAAGTATGAGAAATGACTTAGACTTATGGAGAAGAATCTCCTAAGAGTATATTATACATTGAGTCTTTACACCCCTTTTATAGAGGATTTACAATGTGAACACAAAAGAAAACGAATTCAAACTTGTGGATGAGTTTGAATAGAGGAGGAGCCTGTCAACAACCAATGAGAAGAGAGGAGACAGCATGGGCATGACTGTTTTGTGTGGTTGCCAAGACTGTGTGCAGCATGGGCATGACTGTTTGGTGTGGTTGCCAAGACTGTGTGCAGCATGGGCATGACTTTTTCACCTTGATTCTTCTCCCAAGTAGCTATTTAACCATTTCAACCATGTGGTTAATAATAACCCATCCTTTTTCATTTCCCTTGTTATTCAAACTGAATTTTTGTGCTCACACTTGCCTTGTAGGTCAAGATAGGTCTTATTTGATTTTTCTATGTNCTTTGGATCCATAGAACTTGGTCTCAACATGTCAAGCTCGGACCATGTTGACTGGAACTTGCCCAGGAATTTTGTGAACTCAATATCCTCTTGGTGTAGATCATTGAGAGCCTTCTTAACCTCATACACACGGCTGAGGTTTGAAACATCCCCATACACCCTCTTGAGAGTGTCCCAAAGAGACTTGGCAGTTTCACAATGTGAATAAGCTTCAAGAATGGATGGGTCCCATGAATTTTGGAGGAATCCAAGGACTGATTGATCTTCTTGGAACCACCTAGCTTCTTCTTTTCTTGTTGCCTCATCCTTCTTCTCCTTTGGATCTTCTATAGATGGAGTATTATCCTCCAAGATGTGATTCCAAAGTCCTTTGCCACAAATGGCTGTCTTGATGGTTCTTGACCATAATGTGTAGTTCAAGCCTTTGAGAACTACTGCTATCACCGTAGGTTTCAGGCTGGAACTAATTTGAACTGTATCCTCTATTGTTAGGCTTTGAAGAGCTCAAAGGAAGCAGCTTTTATGGTTGAATGAAACCGTGAGTTTTTAGTCTAAAGACTGAGAGATTTTGACAGAATTTTAGATTAAAAACTGAGAGATTTGAGTAGAAAAGATAAGAGAATGATCTTATGCTCTGATACCATGTAAGAATATTGAGATTATAGAGGAGAAATGTGAAGAGTTGAATCTGAAAACTCAAAGAGAAGTATGAGAAAATGAGAAATGACTTAGACTTATGGAGAAGAATCTCCTAAGAGTCTATTATACATTGAGTCTTTACAGCCCTTTTATAGAGGATTTACAATGTGAACACAAAAGAAAACGAATTCAAACTTGTGGATGAGTTTGAATAGAGGAGGAGCCTGTCAACAACCAATGAGAAGAGAGGAGACAGCATGGGCATGACTGTTTGGTGTGGTTGCCAAGACTGTGTGCAGCATGGGCATGACTGTTTGGTGTGGTTGCCAAGACTGTGTGCAGCATGGGCATGACTTTTCCACCTTGATTCTTCTTCCAAGGTAGCTATTTAACCATTTCAACCATGTGGTTAATAATAACCCATCCTTTTTCATTTCCCTTGTTATTCAAACTGAATTTTCGTGCTCACACTTGCCTTGTAAGTCAAGATAGGTCTTATTTGATTTTCCTATGTCAATATGGATAGCCATCGACGAGACTTGCAACTTCTAGTAGGGGATTAGATCTATCTCGAGACCGTACCCTACCGAAAAAAGTCATTAGCAAGAAGGGCCAATAAAAAGCTATCGGCCCAGATCTATGGATCCTATGAGGTAGAGGAGAGGATAGGCTCTGTAGCATACAAGCTAAAGCTACCACCTTATGCCAGGATCCACAATGTGTTCCACGTTTCACTGCTCAAGAAATCAATTGGAGCACACGTGGAGAGTTTGGTCTTGCCAAAATAGCTGACCAAGGAATACACGCTCCTCTTGGAACCAAAAAAGGTGATCCACAGGAGGTGTAACCCACAAACGGGAGACGAGGAGTTCCTGATTCATTGGACTCGTTCCCCAGAGTAAGAGGACTCATGGATGCTCAAAGAGAAGCTGCTCACACAATTTACGGAGCTCAATGTTGAAGAAAATATTGAATTTAAGGAAGGAGATGTTAGGTATGAAGATTGTCATCCACCAACACTATACCAGTATCGTAGGAGACCACAAAAATGATAGAAATAAGTCTAAAGAAGAGGGAAGAAGAATGTAAAGAGGAGCTGGGCTGTGGAGAAAACTCAAGCAAAAACTGAAGGTAAGGAAAAGACTCACAAAGGTCAAGAGAAGTAACCATAGTAGAGTGAATAAGGCCAAGTGAACACTGACAGTTAATGCAGAGAGGAAAGGACAAGGAATTACTTGAAGATTTGGTTTTTCTGTAGACTATAAAAAAGAGGAGGGAGAAAGTACAAGGGGGGAGGTGGAATATCAGAAAAAGGAAAAGTGAGAGTGAGGTAAAACTTACTTTTGGAACTTGTATTCGATTGTTGAATCAATACAAAGAAGGATTTTAATTTTGTTCTTAACAGTTCTATATGTCTAATTGTTCATCCTTTCCATCAATAGAATTCGAAAAAGAAAACACAAAAAAAACTCATGGAAGAATCTAAATCCGAATATAAAAATTCTAGAGGTATTAATGAAACAGGCCGGTGTAGCAGAAGTAGTTCTAAACTGCAAACAAAAAATCTAATGGCAACAAAATCTTATTAAAACTGACAAAGTATAATGATTAGACCTTTTCATTAAAAATGTATACAGAAAGAACTCCACCGTGCAACTATTATTTTCTTGACCTCTCACTTTATGCAAAAAATGTTGAAATTCGGTTTTACGGAAGTAGCTTTCGATCACTTTCCAATAAATTTTCTTGCGAAGACGTTAAAACTTAAATTCGTTTGAATGAGAAATGAGTGTTTAAATTGGGTTGCTTGATAAGCATAAAATGAACAAATATAATTTGTCTCACGTTAAGAGTTAGAGGTAAAATCTCTCTTGTATATCAAGCAGAGAAACTATAAGAAACCCAAAATTTTGGATACACTTTAGTGTATTAGTGGTAGGAGATAACCAAACTCGAGTTTCAAATTTTTGGAATTTACCAAATGGACCAATGGTTGGTACAATTAATACTGTGGTTTGGTTCAAATCCCATTTGTTATTTGTTGACTAAGTCAAATAATCAATTTCTCCTTAATTGAGTTAAGTTACAACTTACAATAATATTAATTTGGTTTATTGTTTTGTAACATAAAAATCATAATTATTTTTAGTGAAAATCAATTCTTATTAAAAATGAAATAACCTCTTTATAAGCTCATATAGTGAATATTAAAAAAATGATGACAAAAGAGGAAAAGAAACTTTTGGTTTTCTCATTCTAATAATGTAAAAAATACACATAAAAATCGCTCACATTTTGAGTGAGAATGCAACATTGAAAAGCATTCATTAGATTATGTTCTTGAGTTGTGCAAGACAGAATAGTTACAGTTGTATCTTAGAATTCGGAACATCATACAACCGTCATACTATGCGGCGTTTTCAGAATTAAAGAAAAAGTGTCTCGCTTTTGTAAATCTAGTCTTTCCAAAATTATTGTATCAGTAATTATATTTTATTATATGTAACTTTATTTACAATTATTTAGTTGCCTATATTATAAAAACCGCGTTCTTACACGAAAAAAATTAGAGCTAAATTCCCTCCAATTCCCTCCAAGGCACAATTACACTCTTATAAGACCAACGGAAAAGCAAGGTCCAATACCATGTGATATATTCACACCCTATCCAATCTTACACTCCATCTTACATAGTATAAAGACAATCTTACACCCTATCCAATTACACTCTTATAAGACCAACGGAAAAGCAAGGTCCAATACCATGTGATATATTCACACCCTATCCAATCTTACACTCCATCTTACATAGTATAAAGATAATCTAACACCCTATCCAATTACACTCTTATAAGACCAACGGAAAAGCAAGGTCCAATACCATGTGATATATTCACACCCTATCCAATCTTACACTCCATCTTACATAGTATAAAGACAATCTTACACCCTATCCAATTACACTCTTATAAGACCAACGGAAAAGCAAGGTCCAATACCATGTGATATATTCACACCCTATCCAATCTTACACTCCATCTTACATAGTATAAAGATAATCTAACACCCTATCCAATTACACTCTTATAAGACCAACGGAAAAGCAAGGTCCAATACCATGTGATATATTCACACCCTATCCAATCTTACACTCCATCTTACATAGTATAAAGACAATCTCTCTCTTTCTTTCTCTCAATATTTGTGTCATTTTTTATCCTCTTTATTACCAAATAGTGTTGTTGAAGAACAACAAATTACGAAAATGAAGCAATCAGTTGTTGAGGGAAATTCCAAAGCCCCTCCCATCCCATAACAAACACTTCTAAGATCCAAGCTCAATCTAAAATAGTGAATCAAAGTTCATAAATAGAACACGCCAACAATCAAATCTATATTTTCAATGTGGCAAAATAAGGAAAAGGTCGTAAGCAACAATGCGTGGCAAAAAAGTATCAAATTCACAAGATAGTTTAGCAGAAGAAATCCAAATACAAATTTCATGATGACGAAACCAACAAACTAGAATCCATGTTTGAAGATAGACGAGAACCTCAAAGCTCCCCATCCTCCACCAGACAGGAAACCAAGGAATCATATTGAATCACATGATGGATTCTCCTTCAGTAATGTCCCTCCAAGACAAATTCTACGAAATGTATGCATGGATTACTAAAATGCTGCTCAATCTGAGAGCCATTCTTCCTATAAGTTGGTCCATTAATTCCATGGTCGCCCCAGGCAACAATGGATCAATCCTGGCCAGTACTGACAACCACAAATATGCTTGTCCCCCAACCACGTATCCACAACAAATTTCTTGGAACATGAGATCGCTATACATTTGATGCAAGAGAAGAGTATCTTAACATAAGATGTTGATAGTTTAAAAGAAATTATATACAAAACATTATGAAAGAATGTCAGGAAAAATTATACGTCTTAAATGGAACAAATGACGTCAAATTCAATTATGCATACCTGAACCCACTTCCAAAACCACTTGAAAATAAGATTTCAAGAATTTCGTCTCTAACAAAATAATTGCTTCGCTGAGAAAATACAGCACGTGTCACTTGGAGCTTTCAAAAGGCTATGCAATCACTAGAAGTTGTTCAAACAACTAAAAAATAAAGAAAGCTTATTGGAAAATCATGTGGCTGTCCAGAGCTCTTCACTAAAATGTAAGGAACCAGTTTTTGGGTACTCCGTTGGTAACGGAAAAAAAAAGAGAAGAAATCCAAGAGCAAATAGCACAAGAGATATCCTCAGTCATCTAGCAGAAAGAAAGGAAAAATCTTTGGAAAAGGAGAAAAAAAAAAGCTTTCAAAAATCTAGAGAGATGGTACACCTGCAACAAGAAAGACATTATGCGAAACAACTCTCAAACAGGAAAAAGAAGAGAGCTAATAGACCTGTCAAACACGTCGTATCCGTCCCCCACCTGGCCCGCCCTATGTCGGCTCCAAAATCTTTTTACGTAAATCATTTTAATCCATAAAACTTGTAAGTAAATATTTTACAACTCGTACATATTAGTACATATTAATTCATGAAGAGAATGGTAGGAAACTTTTCTTGCTATCGTACATATTAAATATGTGCAAAACCTTATCTATATAAATATCTTGACAAAGCCAAATAAGCTTGTTTAATCTATCTTTATAGATTATTATTCCAAAAATATAAGCTGTTTCTCTCATCTTTCATTGAGAAACAACTACTTAGCCAAGCCTTGATATATTCAAGCAAAGGAATGTCATTTCTAATGAGTAGTATGTCATCTACATACAATACAAGAAATGCAATTACGCTCTGGCTTGTCTTCTTATAAGCATGATTGATACAGGAGATGTGAAAGAACCAAGATCACACCAGAAATCAAGTGTATGTGAGAGGTGAAATTTTTTGCAACAATCGAGCCTTCAACTTTTGGTAGGTTTTTTTTATTTTCCTTTTTAGATGTTTCATAAAAAGCTCGAAGAGATACATCCACCAAAAAATAGATGGTCCACCAAGAACCGATTCGTGCGGTAGATGAATAAGCATACATCCCATATCATCCAAATATTTGGAAGAAAGATCTTTTCCAAGTTGCATAAAAAATAGAAATATTGACATTTGTGAGAGATTATCACTGATATAGATTGTTGCTAATGTTCTGTTTGTGTGTTGCAGGTATTTAGACAGATGAAAAGCTGATCGAATGAAAGGAAAAACAGAGAAAGACACCAGGGATTTACGAGTTCAGGACCCAAACCGGCGTCTCTACGTCTCGCCGAGGTATTAGCTCGGAACTTCACTAAGAAATCTTGGCTCAAACCGAGCCCTTTACTCTTTTACAAGTGCTTTGCTATCTCTGTGTTTTCTCTAACTCTTTGCTCTCTCACTTAACTTACTTACTCTCTCAGTTCACCCACTTATATATTGTTTACAACATAGAGTATTAGAACAAGTACTAGGACTCTATTGGTTGACATTCTCGTGCCTTCTGTCTCCTGAAAATGTCTGTTGCAGTGGGTGCTTTCTGCTGAGAAAGATTCTTTGTTGGCAGTCTGAATCATGTAGAGTCAACTGCCATCTTGATACTTGGTGTGTGCTTAATTAATTCCTTGCACGTACCCTTCTTCTCATAGAGTTAGATTGACTGAAAACTTGCCTTAAATAACCAAGACAGCTTCTTGATAGCCACCTGAAACAGAATACCTCTGTTTCATCTTTTACCTGTACTTTTGTGAATTTTTCACCTTAGTAACTTCTTGCTTCAACAGAGTTTAAACCAAAAGTCTTCACAAAACTCCTCCTTGGTTCAACTCCTTAGAATCCTTCTTGTAATGTGAAGTTCCTACCCCCGGTTTTGGTGCATCTTTAGTGATGAGACACTCTGAGCAGCTTCAATGCACCATGAAGCTTGCTCATAGGAACAACCTTGGTTAGTATATCAGCTGGATTCCATATTGTTGAAATCTTAACTACCCCAATTGTTCCTTCTGATATCCTTTCCCGTATGAAGTGAACCTTGACATCTATGTGCTTTGTTCTCTCATGGAACACTGCATTCTTTGACAGTGCTATTGCACTTTGAGAGTCGCACATAATGTCTACCTTGCTCTGCTTGAATCCTAGTTCTGCAGTAATGCCTTTCAGCCAAATTGCCTCCTTGGCTGCTTCACACAAGGACATGTATTCTGCCTCAGTAGTGGAGAGTGCAACCACTGACTACAGGCCTGATTTCCAGCTGTTGGTGTTTCCTCCGACTGTGAATACCCTTCCTGAGACAGACCTTCTCTTATCAGGATCAGTGGCGTAATCTGAGTCACAGTAACCCTGAATTTCAAAACTTCCTTCACGTTTGAACTTCAGACAGACATCTTTAGAACCTTGCAGATATCTCATAACCCATTTTACAGCTTGCCAATGTTCTTTTGTGGGTCTTGTCATGAATCTGCTAATTACTCCCACTGTGAAAGCAAGATCAACCCTTGTGCCTATCATCAAATACATGATACTCCCAATTGCATTTGAGTAGGGAACAGACTTCATGAATTCAGCTTGATCAATTATTTCAGAATCTGTAGCAGCCTTTAATCTGAAGTGAGCACCCAGTGGAGTGTTCACAGGTTTGCATTGATCCATCTTGAAGTTTCTCAACACCTTTCTGACATATTCCCTCTGTGAGAGTTCCAATATTCCTTCTGTTCTGTCTCTTTTGATCTCTATACCCAGAATTTTCTTAGCTGCTCCGAGATCCTTCATCTCAAACTCTTCATTCAGTTGATTTTTGAGTTTTTGTATCTCCTCCTTATCCTTTGAGGCTATCAACATATCATCTACATACAGAAGCAAGTAGATATATGTTTGATTAGATAACTGTTTGAAGTATACACAAGGATCATACCTGCTCCTTTGGTAGTTTGAAGACGTCATGAATTCATCAAACCGTAAGTTCCACTGCCTAGGAGACTGTTTCAGTCCATAAAGAGATCTTTTGAGTAGACAAACTTTTCCATGTGCCCCATCTTCTTCATATCCCTCCGGTTGATCCATCACTATGTGTTCTTCCAATCCTCCATGTAAGAAGGCTGTCTTTACATCTAATTGCTCAAGCTCCAAGTCATAATGTACCACTATTGACAATAGGAGCTTGATAGATGTATGTTTCACTACTGGGGAGAAGATCTCCTAGTAGTCTATGCCTTCTTTCTGTGAGTATCCTTTGGCAACCAATCTGGCTTTGTATCTGGGTGGCTCTACTCCTTGAATCTCTGCCTTCCTTTTGTAGATCCATTTGCATCCAATGGTTCTTACTGAAGAAGGTTTATCAATTAACACCCATGTATTGTTCTTGATAAGAGTTCTCATCTCTTCATCCATAGCTTCTTGCCATTTTCTTCTGTTTGGGCTTATCATGGCTTCTTGATATGATCTTGGTTCTGTCATGTCACCATCTTCAGTTGCCAATAGAGCTAATCCCACTAGGTTCATTTCTTCATCAAATCTTCTTGGGGCTCTTATATCTCTTCGTGATCTGTCTCTGGCCAGTTGATAATCACTGAGATTTTCTTCTTCTGTTTCATCTTCTGAAACATCTTCCCCTATCTTGCTGCTTTTTGCTGAAGTTTCAGCTTGATCTGTTTGATTTCTCTCAGGAGGTTCTTCACTGTTTTGTTGAGTTGGTCCCTGCAGCTCAATACTGAGAGTTCCTTTCTCACTGCTTTGTCCTCCATTTGTTTCTGGGCTCTGATTCTCTATGTTCTTAAACATGACATTTTCCTGAAACACAACATCTTTAGAGACAATGCACTTTCTATCCTCCAAAAGCCATATCTTGAATCCCTTTACACCGACTGGGTAACCCAAGAAGACTCCCTTCTTAGCTCTAGGATTCAATTTCCCTTGATCTGAATGGACAAAAGCAACTGAACCAAACCTCCTTAGACCTTTGTAATCAGGTGGATGTCCTGTCCACTTCTCATCTAGAATCATGAAGTCTATGGCTGAACTAGGACTTTTGTTTATCAAAACTACTGCTGTAGCAGCTGCTTCAGCCCAAAACTGTTTTCCCATTCCTGATTCACTGAGCATCATCTCACCTTATTTAGGATGGTTCGATTCATCCTTTCAGCAACACCGTTCTGTTGGGGGGTATATGCACACGTCCTGTGTCTCATTACTCCTTCCTGTCTGCAGAATGCATCAAATTCAGAATTACAGAACTCAAGCCCGTTGTCTGTTCTTAGAGCTTTCATCTTTCTGTTTTGTTGATTTTCAGTCAGTACTTTCCACTCCTTAAATTGTCTGAAAGCTTCATCCTTTGTCTTGATGAAGAATATCCAAGTCTTCCTTGTGAAATCATCTATGACTGTTAAGAAGTACTAACATTTTCCTAAGGACAATGGAACTGAAGGTGAACCCCAAAGATCTGAGTGTATATAATCCAGTTTCTCCTTAGTCACATGTTGAGCTGAGCCAAAACTTACTCTATGTGTCTTTCCATAGATGCAATCCTCACAGAATTTCACTTCACCCACCTTAGTTTTATCCAACAGACCTCTTCTAACAAGTACCTCTAAACCTTTAGTACCTATGTGGCCTAATCGACTGTGCCACAATCTGGATTCGTCACTGACTTTCTCAGTAACATATACTTCTCCAAAGAGTGCTGATCCTTGCAGGAAGTATAGAGTGTCTATCTTCCTACCAGTTAGCAGAACTTTATCATCTCTTAATATGTCTAAGACACCTTTCTTGGATTGAAACCAACAACCCTTGTCTTCTAGAGTCCCTAGAGATATAAGGTTTTTAGACATTTCAGGGACGTACCTTACTGATGTGAGAAGAATGGTTGATCCATCTTTGTTCAGGATTCTAATGTTTCCAGTGCCCTTGACTGATGAGAATGTATCATTCCCCATTCTTACTTTCCCACTGTTGGTCTCCTTGTAGTCGAGTAACCATTCTTTCTTACACGTCATGTGAAAAGAACATCCTGTATCAAGGATCCATGTTTCTGAAGTGATCTCAGGGAAGCTTATCAGAGCATCTGAAGCTACCAAAGCAGCAACATCCGTCATGTCTGAAACTGTATTTGATGATTCTCCCTTTTCTGATCTGTAATCTCTTGACTTGTTCCTGTCTTTCCATACCGAGCATTGCTTTTTGAAATGCCCTTCTTTTCCACAGATCCAACAAACTTTGGTTCCACCCCGAGACTTTGACCTGCTCTTACTCTTGTTTTTATCAGCTTGTTTACCTCTCTTTTCTGTTCTCCCTCTGTCCTGAATAAACAGACCATCTGAGCTACTTTTGGCTTGTTTACCATTAGCTCCAAGTTCCAGAACCTTTGACCTTATTGCAATGTAAATCTCCTCTAATGACAACGTTGTTTTGCAGTATTTAAGTGTTTCTTTAACTTGATCAAACTGCTTAGGAAGCGACATTAGAAGTATTATTGCTTGATCTTCTTCGGAAACAAAGACCTTTACATTTTCCAGGTCTGCAATGAGCTTTGAGAAGTCGTCTGTATTCTCTTCTATGGTCATGGAGTCACTCATTTTGTAACTGTATAATCTCTGTTTTAAGTAGATTCTGTTTGGGAGTGACTTTGCTAGATAGAGTTGATCAAGCACTTTGATCATTTTTGCAGCTGTTTTCTCTTTAATAATCTTCCTTAGGACGTTGTCTGTGACACTCAATATGATTGTCGATCTGACCTTTCCTCTTTTCTCTTTAAGAGACTTGTCCATGGGTGTTGTTGAATCTGTTCCGAGAGGCTGTAGTGAGGTTGATACTTGTTCACCAGTACCACCTGTAGACTCCTCCACTTCTGTCACTTCTTCATCATCTATTCCTTCCAACAAACCTAGCATCTCCAGATGGGCTAGTAGCTTTTCCTTCCACAGCATGTAGTCTCCTCCTCCATCAAATTTCTCCATATCAGTTCTTCCTGAAGTCATCGTTTGAAGAAGGCTGTGATACCAATTTGTGAGAGATTATCACTGATATAGACTGTTGCTAATGTTCTGTTTGTGTGTTGCAGGTATTTAGACAGATGAGAAGCTGATCGAATGAAAGGAAAAACAGAGAAAGACACCAGGGATTTACGAGTTCAGGACCCAAACTGGTGTCCCTACGTCTCGCCGAGGTATTAGCTCGGAACTTCACTAAGAAATCTTGGCTCAAACCGAGCCCTTTACTCTTTTACAAGTGCTTTGCTATCTCTGTGTTTTCTCTAACTCTTTGCTCTCTCACTTAACTTACTTACTCTCTCAGTTCACCCACTTATATATTGTTTACAACATAGAGTATTAGAACAAGTACTAGGACTCTATTGGTTGACATTCTCGTGCCTTCTGTCTCCTGAAAATGTCTGTTGCAGTGGGTGATTTCTGCTGAGAAAGATTCTTTGTTGGCAGTCTGAATCATGTAGAGTCAACTGCCATCTTGATACTTGGTGTGTGCTTAATTAATTCCTTGCACGTACCCTTCTTCTCATAGAGTTAGATTGACTGAAAACTTGCCTTAAATAACCAAGACAGCTTCTTGATAGCCACCTGAAACAGAATACCTCTATTTCATCTTTTACCTGTACTTTTGTGAATTTTTCACCTTAGTAATTTCTTGCTTCAACAGAGTTTAAACCAAAAGTCTTCACAACATTGAATTGTTCCAATCCATCTCATGTCAAAGTGTGTGTACTGCGGTCACAGAAAAAGGGTTCATCGCCTAAAAACAATACCAAAAATATAATTAACATTATCTCATGCAATTATTAAATATATAATTAATTGTATTAATAAAAATATTTTACATATGTGTAACTTGTTCGTGGACATCCAATGGAACAACTAGACAAAAGCAAAAGTAAATAGTAGTTGTATAAATACATGACTGTTAGGATTTTAAGATCTTTTCTGATTGTCTTTGGTGTTGCTTTTGGATTGCATAGAACAACAACACACAATTTGATTACCGAGTTCTCAGTTAAGGTACCTATCGGATAGGATCTGTCTCCTACAAACTTCCACTATAAATCTGATGAAGACTTACAAAGAATCAACTTTAGAGAAAGAATAAATTTAGAAGAATTACAATACAATCAAGCGTGTTGTAAATCTTTCTCTTCTCTCTCTCTTCTCTCTCTCCTCATGAATTATCTCCCCTTTTTTTCTTTCTGGGCGTTTTTCTTTGTGGTGCTACTTGAAAACCTAATTTTAGAATGTATTTATACTCAGGTAATACTTCATTAGGGTTTACCAACCTTTGGGATCTATTCTGGCAGAAAAGAATTTGGAAAAACTAGGCCTTTTACCAATAATTCTCCACCTTCTTCCATTTCTTATTGGGCCCGCTGTTTTTTTTTCTTTGGCCCAAATTGTTTTTCTTTCTTTTCCCACGGGCGCATGAAGGCCACGCGCTGCCCCACGCACCGGCCATGCGCCGTCCACACACCGCCAACCTCCGGCCACGCGCCGCCGACCCTCCGGCCATGCGCCGCAGACCCTCCGGCCATGCGCCGCAGACCCTCCGGCCATGCGCTGCCGACCCTCCGGCCACTTTCCAGCGACTTTTCCGGTGACTTTTCCGGCGACTTTTCTGGTGACTTTTCCGGTGACTTTTCTGGTGATTTTTCCGGTGACTTTTTCCGACAACTTTTCTGGCGACTTTCCGGCGACTTTTTCGGCTACTTTCCGACGACTTTCCGGTGACTTTTCTGGTGACTTTTCCGGCGAGCTCCACCTTGAGAGATATTCTCTACCACACCTCCTCTTGCAGCCATTCTCATAGGTAGCTTTTGACTTTTTTCTTTCCTGTCACTGATTTAATTATAACTCGAAACTAATTTGTTTCTTCCTTTGTTTCTACGAGATCGAGACACCTACAGTGACGTTACCTGGAGCCGAGTTCTTCTCTAGAGGGTCTTCAGAAGTGTACAACAAAGTTGTAAATTCAAACCATGTATCTCTTTGGTAGCTAGGGTTTCTCGAACGTTGCTTGGCTGAATCTTAGGTAGAATCACACCGCCTTTAGCAACAATATTATAGAAGTTGTCACTTCCTAATATCTGCAAAGCTTTATATAGAAACCTTACTTTAGCTTCCATACTCAAACTCGCTTTTCCCCTTTTGATTTTCTGCAAATCTTTTGAACCATTTTCCTTGTGATTTTTAGCGGCAGAATCCGCCTTATTCTGTTCAGGTACAATTTCTCTTGACTCTTCAACCAAAAAGTCTCCACCTTGAACTATTGAACCTGAATCCATTGTCTTAAAACCATTCAGTGTAGGTCCTTGAATTACATTCTCACTAAAAGTCATTTTCTTCGACTGTCTTTCCCCTAACTCAACCTTGTGTGTAGCTATCTCCTTACTCAGCTTCTTCGTTCCTGACTTGATCCCTGCCTTGCAAACTCTACCTTGAAAATAATACAACCCATTGTTAAGTTTTCTTGATATTACCTTCTTGCCGTCTTTATAAAACTGCAGTCCCAAATCACCTCCTTGATAACAACAACCTGATTTTTCAAACAACCCAAATGAAATCAAATTTCTACTCACATTTGGCATGTATTTCACATCCTTGCGTATCACCATAGAGCCATCTGAGCTCTGAATTCTAATACTTCATGTTCCTTTGATGTAGTTATGAGTGTTATAAGCCATCAGAACTTTACCTCCATTGATTTCTTTGAAGTCAAACAAAACGTTTTTGTTCTGTGTGATGTGGTAAGAACTTCCTGAATCCCTTACACATTCCCTTGTGTCTTAAGTACTAGCTATTAAGACCACTGGCTGAATAGGCTCTGCAATGTTAGCAAATTCAGCACGTTTCCTTCTCTGAGGATATTCTCTTTTCCAATGCCCTTCATCTCCACAAATGAAACATCCTTTGTTGTTGTTATGTGATTGTTGTCTTGACTTAAATCTGCCTCTGCTCTTCGATCAGCCTCCCCATGCGTTGTCATTATCAAACCGGTTGTTCGACCTACCCCTTCATTCCACATACAAACCTTCATCCTAAGAATTTTTTACTTTTCCACTTTCGATTAGCTCCCTTTCCTTAGACTTAGCTGCTGCTGTGACCTCATTCAACTTTAAAGTATCTCTCCCATACTTCAAGATTTCCTTGAGTTGATCATACCTGTTAGAGAGGGAACTTAGAAGTAGAATTGCTTGTACATCTTCTGAAATTTCAACTCCTATGTTGTTGAGATCTGTCACTAGCCTTACAAAGTTATCTATATTGGTATCAATATTTTTGGAGTCATCCATCTTGAAAGTGTAGAACCTCAATTGTAGGTAGATCCGATTCGGGAGAGAAGTCTCCATGTACAACTTGTTTAGGGTAGACCACATGGCTGTCGCTGTTTCACGCTTAGAGATTTTCCTCAGTACATGATTCCCCACGTTCAAAACAATCAGATCCTTAGCCTTTTCTGATTTTTCAAACTTTACCAGATCAATCTGTGAGCTGCTGCCTTCTATGCCTCCTTTTGCTTCTTAACCAGATTTACCTTTTATAACCACTGAATCCTTCAGCAACTTTTCATCTGTTAGGATGTTTTCAACCCTAAAACCCCAAAGTGAGTCATCATTCTCACTTTATCATTCTCACTTTCCATAGAGAAAATTCTCATGTCCCATCAAACTTGTCAACCTCAATCCGTGAACTCATCATTAGGTCTTCAGATTTGTTGTGCTTCTGAATTTCCCAGCAACTCCAAAACTCTTGTTTCCCAACACACCCTTTGCAATAAACATGAACTCTCTGATACCACTTGTTAGGATTTTAGGATTTTTCTGATTGCCTTTGGTGTTGGTTTTGGATTTCTTAGAACAAGAACACACAATTTGATTATCGGTTACCAGTTAAGATACCTCTCGGATAGGATATGTCTCCTACAAACTTCCACTATAAATATGATGAAGACTTACAAAGAATCAACTTTAGAGAAAGAATATACTTAGAAGAATTAGAATACAACCAAGCGTGTTGTAAATCTCTCTCTCTTCTCTCTCTTTTCTCTCTCTTCTCTCTCTCTCTTCTCTCTCTCTCCTCACGAATTCTCTCCCATTTTTCTCTTCCTGGGCGTTTTTCTTTGTGGTGCTATTTTAAAACCTAATTTTAGGATGTATTTATACTCATATAATACTTCATTAGGGCTTACCTACCTTTGGACTCTCTTCTGGCCCAAAAGAATTTGGAAGAACTGGGCATTTTACCAACAATGACAATCATGACTTTTTATTTCTAAAAACTTATGCCTATATTTGACTAATTTGAAAAAACCCATCGGGTAACTTAACATCAAACGCGATCCAATTAAATAAGGTCGTTCTTGCTTTTATAGGCAACCTAAATATAGGAAATAATGCATTTCCATTGCTCGAAAGATGCAATTCACTTCTTGAACATATTTCAGGTAAGTCTAACCTTAATTTTACGCTGTCTTTTGTCCTCCCATTAACGATCAACACCATATGCATGATGATATCAAAAAAAATTTCTCAATGTGCATGACATCAGAATTGTGTCTAAATATATGATCTTTTGAGTACGAGAGTTCCCATAATATGGTTTTATCATGCCAATTGTGATTTTCAAGGTATCATCTAGAATATTAGCTAGAATGTGCTAGTTACACTCTCTCCCCATGTTTGCTTGTTTCTTGTGCACCATAATGATTTATTTGTGCTTCTATCTCCTCCCTTGAAAGTACACTGGTGAGAGAACACAAAAACTTTGCTCTTCCTAAATAGACGCTTGTTTTATGTTATACACGATTTATTGGTAGAAATCAATGGTGACACTCAAACCAACATGTTTTTTGTTCATGTTTTAGTTGAAATGCATGGGTCCAGTCATGAAATACGAACAAGATAACCTCTCATGCATTGTACAACTAGATAGCATTTCATAAGCTGGAAAGTCTCTTATAGTCCATATTAAAACTACACGCATCGTGAAATTTCTTTTGATCGAAAAATCATATGTTTGAACTCCATTATACCAAAACTCCTTCAACTCATGTATACTAGTGGTTACAGGAACACATCGAGAGACCATTTATGATGTTTAGGACCAAGAACTAAAACGCTCATAAATAGGGATTCCCTTTGCATGCACATATTTGGGGAGGGGGTTGTACGGCGTTATGATGACCGGCCATAACGAATATTGTCTCTCAGACATACCAAAAAGACTAAATCTATTAGTGCACAAACTAAGATACAAGTTTGTAAATTGTTTAATAAAGTTGGCGTCGACTTTGTTGAAGTCTTTCCACGCCTTTGCATAATATGGATGGATGACCTCTCCATCTTGTTGTGTATGTTCTGCATAACATCTCATCGACGCAAATGTCCTCTCATATAGGTATTATTCGTTTTAACCTATCAGTTATAGGAAGGTAGCACATATGTTGGTATGGTACTTTTATCCTTGCGGCTTATACTTTGGTTTCTAACATAATCTACATTCATGCATCTTAGCATCATCTTTTCAAAAATCATATAATTGTCAGTATTGACATAAATCATCTCCAGTTGTAAATCAAGACTAAAAATCAGGTGCTATATATCATTATATGATTCACTATAAAAGTATTCTTTAAAAAACTACAAAATCAATTTTAATTTTCATCATCCTAGACTCCTAGTGGCTAATGACAATCTTGTCGTCCTTCTCTACATCCATGGTAGATTGGTTGGTTTGTTGCATCTTGTATATCATAGAATCTCCTTACATCTCTATTAGGTTATTATGCATGATCACCAATAGTTTTTTGAAATACATCACTAACATTGTTATGAATCATATCATGTTCTTTATCATATTCCTCATGACAATCAAATTGTTGATGATTATAAATATTACTAGGTGCATTAGGCATTACACCATCATAATTATTATTTACTTACATCTACATTGTCTCCAAACATAATAATATGGCGTAAACCCACTATTCGATAAAAATTTTCCATACGGTGTATGATGTAAGATTGATTATCAATATCACAAGCGATACGACCGTGACTCACGAGACCAAGAATCTCTCTTGGCTTAAGCGGGAAAGAGAACTAAAAAGAGGAGCTTTTAACCGAATCACACGATCAAAGGGTGAACAAATGGAGTTTGAATCTCTCAAACTAACTTGGTTGTGATTTCAATAGAAAGGAAGTGGATCACACACTTAGTTTTTAAAGAGCAAAAACAAAATTCAAAGATAAGACTTTAATGAAAATATTTTATATTAAACTTTTTATTTCAATGGTGGTCTGCCATATATAGTGTTCATAGCAACAGTTCTAAAGTCTAAAAAAAGAAAAAGAAATCGTACATTTAAACTATATGGCAGTTGGTCATTAATGTCTTGTTTGGCCAAAATGGAAAGCGAAGATTCTAGTATCTTGAAATTTTAGGGGTGAATGTAAGGTGTCTAGGTACATCATGGATGCTTTGGAAAGTCTTCAATATGTTTCAAAGGTTTAAGGAATAGAGATGTTGTAATCTGAACATACTAAGTGCACTTTGGTCCATATATGGCAAGTCTTGGAGAAGAGAGATCCGACTGATCCAATGGTGGCTGGTTTATGGTAGGTTGATTTTGAGCTTACTTAGGGCCTTATATTATCTCCTGGATGCCATGTTTTGGTTTGCATGTGATTAAACCAGTTGGTCATCTCTTTTGTCCTAAATGGCTCCAATCGATTCATTTGAGGGCACGGATGGATCCGCCTGGTCCAAAGCTTGTTTGGCTGCTAAAAGTGCTTATGAGAGCTCTTGGAAACACCAAAAAGTTTCCTGGTCTGCAAAAAAACTTTGGAGACTTTCATATAAAGAAAGTTTTAAATATGGTAAGTTCCGACAATACCATCTTGATGAATGGTGTATGACTTGGTCAGCCCTGGTTTGAGATGACCTCTATGTTTCCGCATATTCTCTGTGAGTCAAGATTATAGGCCAGATTTGATCCTGGCTGGCCGCTTCTTGGTTGCACTTGAATTCATGAAGATACACCCATGTATCTTTCTGCGCGTGTTTGGCCGCTTTTGTGTTCCTTGGGCCGGCCGGGGGTTGGGCCGATGAACACATCATATCCTTCCCATTCAGAATGTTTTCCCTCAAAATGTTTTGCTCTGCATATAGAGAAGGCAAGTTAATACCTTGATTTATTGGAGGGTTTAGGGCATTACCTCGGTCTATGACCCTCATATGGTTCAGGTGTGGTCATTGTGCATCTAGCGGTTTCTCCTTCATAAACAAGGAAGTAATTACTCATTTATATGACAGCTGGTTGCTTTGATTAGCGTTCAATGTGTTGGATTTTCTCCATGGTTTCCTCTTTTTTCCGAACATCGGTTTAGTGTAGAAGGTGTCTCTTTTTGGTCTTTGTTAGATATTTGCGTAGCTAGACCTGTTTTAAAAAACTATGACTAAGAAAAGTGCATTATACTAGTACTGGAATTTTAAATTCAGTCTCGTTTATTCCTTTAACACTTTTAGACTTAACATTTTTGTTTTCCACTAGCAAAGTTGTTATTACTTGCCTAGTTGGACATGTCTTAGAAAAGTGTCCCCTTTTTTGGCATCTATAGCATATAATTTCATATAATTTTAAAAATTCATAGGGATTTACTTGGTTTTTCTTTGTCTTGTAGTTCAAGCAGTGGCTTTGATGGTTACTTGTGTGCTACCGCTTGAGACTTTGAAACTTACTGTTCATATTTGGGTTGAACGATTGGTTTAGCTCATGTGTTTCCTCCTAAAGTGTTTGAAAACAATTTCTTTTCTTCTGGATAGTAGACTCTTGTTTACCTAACTTTTGTATTTAGCACTGATGCTAAAAGCCATCGTCTTGGTTTTGAGTTTACATGGATCATCACATAGTATTATCGGAAATATGCTATGTTCCTCACAAACTCATCATACATCAGCTGCTTCATTTCATCCCATGGGGCCTCTGGTTCATCATACTCGAATCGTATGTAGGCATCTTGCGCCCAAAGTCTAAAGGAATCTTTGGCTAGGGTATCTTCGGCATAGACTGTCTTTTCTTCTTCTTGAATTTGGTTATTTGAACCAATCTTCCATGTCTTGTTCCCACTTTAGATTGGCCTCTGATCCTTGTTTATGGTTGAAAATGAGATGTATTCCGGTTCATGATTTTCTTCACCATCCGATTGTTGCTCCTTTGGTTTGGCAGGGTAGTGCTCGGGCCATTCTTCTTCATATTCCGGCTCATCACCATATATAGATTACTCCTTTCTCCCCGCGGTCTACTCTTTCTAGAGTACTTTGGGAGTTATTCTCATCATGACATGATTCTCCTTCATGATTTTTTTCTTCATCACCTTCTTGGTAATTAACTTTCTTCATCTTCGGACTAGCTTTCATGGCTCATGTTATCTTGGTCATAGTCCAGTGTTTTTGGTTCAAGATTTTTTCCCTCTGATTTTTCTTCAAAATTAGTCTCCAAATATACTTCATTCCATGAATGTTTTCCATAGTCAGTCTCATTGGTGATTAGGCATTGATCATAGTCATTGTCTTGACTACAATCGGTTTGTGGTATGTTCATGATGTCTTCTTCTTATCATAGTGCTCCATCATTAAAGTTTATACCTTGCACGACAAGAAGAGCAAGTATCAATTTCAAATCAATAAGTATGGAAACTTCAATTAATGGAAAATATAACAATAATTCAAATAGCAATGCTAAAAAGAAATTGCCTAACATGACTATTTCTTAAGGATTTGTAATATTTCTTTTCGCAACTAACTATAAAAATAAACTAAAAGACAATATTTATTTTTGGTTTTTCTATTTGATTTTAATTAGGAAGAAAATAATATGAATATTCTATAAATCTTTTTATTTTTTTAACTAACTAGCAGTTAAATTCGAAAACAACAAAATGAATGATATTTATATTTTTTTGTTTTTTGCTCTTAACTGAACAGAATTAAACAAATATGAAATGCAATTTTTTGTTTCTAGATTTATACAAGAAGAAACAAAAAGAAAAAAACAAGAAAATGCAAATAAAGAATAAGAACAAATATTTTTATTTGGTTCTTTGATAACATGTAAATAAGAAAATGCAAAACATAAGCATAAAGGATAAAGGTTGGATGAACACAATCTGAGATAAGAGCTTTTAGCTCTGACATCAAATGATGGAAATTTGAGTATCAATCTCACAAGCGGTACGGCCATGATTCGTGAGACCGAGAATCTCTATTGGCTTAAACGGGTAAGAGAATTATAAAAAGGAGATTTTGAATGAATCACATGATCAAAAGGTGAATCAAGGGAGTTTAAATCTCTCAAACTAACTTGGATGTGGCTTTAATAGAAAGAAAGTGAATCACACACTTAGTTTCGAAAGAACAAGAACAAGATTCAAAGACAAGACTTTGAAGAAAATACTTTGTACTCAACTTTTTATTTCAATGGTGGTTTGCCTTTACAATGATGTCATGTTGAGTTTATATAGTACTCATAGGAACGATCCTAAAGGCTAAAAAGAAAGTATATGGCGTTAGCCATTAATGTCTTATTTAGCCAAAATGAAAAGTGTAGATGTTTATATTTTGAAAGGTTAAGGGCGAATGTAAGATATCTAGGCATATCCTGGATGCTTTTGAAAGACTTCAATATGTGCCCAAATGGTAAAGAATAGAGATGTTGCAATCTGAACACATTAAGTGCACTTCGGTCCACATATGATAAGTTTTGGAAAAGAGGGATCCACCTAATTCTATGGTGGCTGGTGAATGGTAGGTTTATTTTGGGATTTTTTAGGGCCTTAATAATATCTCTTGGATGCCATGTTTTGGTTTACAAATGATTAAACTGGTTGGTCATTACTTGCCATAAATAGCTCCAATAAGTTTATTTGAAAGCAAGGATGGATCCGCCTAGTCCAAAGTGTGTTTTGGATTTTAGAAGTGCTTAAGGGAGCTCCTAGAAGTATCAAAAAGTTTCTTGGTCGTCAAAGAAAAATTGGGAGACTTTCATATAAGGAAAGTTCCAAATATGGTAAGTTCCGACAACACCAACTTTATGTATGGTGCATGACTTGGTCCAGCCTGATTTGGAGTGACCTCCATGTCCCCCCGTGTCTTCTGTAAGTTAGGATTATAGGCCAGGTTTGGTATTGGCTGATCGCTTCTTGGTTGGATTTGAATTCATGAAGATACACCTATGTATCCTTTCACGCGTATTTGACCGCCTTTGTATTTCTTGGGTAGGCCGGACCGGCTAGTTGGCCGATGGTTGGGACGATGACCATATCAATGTATTTCACATTCATATAATTCCAACATAGGTAGAACATCTTACCGGATTCCAAAGTCAATAATATTTTTTTCGTTTGATACATCAATATCTCTCATCGTAGAATTATTTTTATATTGAACCCTAAGTATCTTCATGCATATACATCCAAGGTGTTGGGTTAAGTCCCGAAAAGAGCGCAACCCTCGTGTTTAGTTGTCAGCGTTGAGTTTGGAACCCTGATAAGACTGCTGGTGTATATCTTATAGAGACATTATCGAAAGAGATAATTTTTGTGATATGTGATTTATTTGAAAAAATGTGCATTTATACGAACATTCACAAAACCACTGTCGAAATACGTACCATCGTATATTTGCAACGATTTAACGTGGACAACCTTTACGAAAACATAGCGTTGACTTTCCAAGGAAATTACAACGAAAATGTTTGTTGGTAAATGGTACTTTCAAGTCAACTAACACGCATTCAACTACCATAAAACCGATGTTAAATTTGTGTTACCTTCCACTGATTAGTTTCGACGCAGAATCATGGTAAACTGCCTATGGAATAATGATGAAAGACATAATTTTCATTATTCTGACGTTAAATGCACCCAAACTTTCGTCAATTTTACATTAACACCTTTCGTTCCAGATTCAAGATGAAATTACGTCAATTTTCATATGTGTTGTGAGTTCGACGATAATGCATCAAAAATTAGCGACAGATCAAATTCGTCGCAAAACTCCGATGTTAATGGCCCTCTTTCTTGTGGTGATAATAACTCATATAAATTAGATCGATGGTGAGGTGCAGTCGTATGATGGTTTGGTGGTACCATGGACTGATCAAGCACGTAACCACGACTGATGATCATTCACGGTGATGTTTACATAGAAATAAATTCTTTCCAAAATTTCATTTATCTCAGAAATGTGAAAGTTAGTTAGAAGTACGTAGTTTCTGCAGATCTTTAACAACTCTTTTTAAAGTCTTTTTTTAGGAAACTATAAAGACAAGGTTCATGGCTTAACATCATTTAATCCTGATTTATATGTAACCTTTCTAAACCATAAACACATCAATCACAAACAGAATTTACGAAACTCAATATCTATTATTGAGCAAGAAAATATATAAAGCTTCCATGATGTTTTATCTTTGGAAGTATCTTTAATGCTTGGTGTTTTTGTACATCTTCAAGACTTACTTTTTTCTTGCTAAAAATATTCCATATTGTGTCATCTTGCTTAAAAAATTTGGAATTGATGGCCTCTTTACACCAAAAAATGGTGTAATTGTTTTTCATTTGGGCATATTGAGATAACATTATAGGATGCTTTGAGTTGTCTTGAGCTTTTAAAAAAAGAACTCATGTTTTCTTACACCTTCCATAGTTCTTGATATGAATAGAGAAAGTCTTTTAAACATGTCATCCACCTTAGCATTGATATCATTTGTTGATTTGCAACAAAAGTTGTTGCACATGGATTCAAGTTTGTTGTCTTGGGAATTGGTGTAGGAGTTGTAATCGCGTTTGATTATTAGTGAATGGAGCATTTTTAGTTCCTAGGTTGGAATGGTCTGGCTTACTGAGGATAGAATTGATCTTCAAGACTTTTCAAATATGACCTTTTAGTTCCTAATGCAATCTGAAAGCATTAAGTTTGAATTTATCTTTTAGATGAACTATTTCTAAATTAAAGTAAATCCTCCTGTGTTTGTAACAGTGAATGGATATGTTAGTGTCGTAGTGATTTAATAGTATTGTCCTAGTGGTAGAGTCTTATGCTTGTAACTTCAAACTCTATTTAGAACCATATTTTTCAATTAAAATGAGCACTTTTCATAAACCTTTAGTGCTCTGTTTCTGAACAAAGGAACGAGAGTTTCAGATTCTTTTTTAACAAGTGGTATCAAAGCCACTACGAACCTGAAAAATGAGTGATAAAGATAACCTGATTATTCCAAAATTTGATGGAGATTATGAACGTTGGATGATGCTTATGGAGAACTTACTTCGGGAACGGTGGGATATCATCGAGAATGGGATTTCTCGACCAAAGAAAAACGTGATTCTTACTGGTGCTTAAAGAACATAACAAACAAAGCAGATTCTTCAAGATCACAAGGTCAAAAATTACCTCTATGCATCGACTGATAAGACAATTATAAAAATAATTATGAAAAAGAAAACATCAAAAGATCTATGGGATTCAATGAAGAGAAAGTTTCAAGGGAACAAAACAGTACAAAGTGCTCAGCTACAAAGGCTGAGAAGGAGCTTCGAAATTCTAGAGATGAAGGAAGGAGAGAAGATAGTTGATTACTTCTCAAGAGTAATGTAAGTGGTGAATGATACATTGATACCGAAACTTGGATGAAGATATACCATACTCGAAGGTAGTTGAAAAGAATCCTTAGAATTCTGATGGAGAAATTCGCATATGTTGTTTGCAGTAGAGGAATCTAACGATATCACGAAGATGAAAATAGATGGGCTTCAAAGCTCATCATGAACAAAACTTAAGCAGACATGTGGGCACATAGCATATTCTGTTGGTGGAAGAACAATGGAAATCAAATGGTGGATGTGGTAAAAGCAGATACCATGGATTCAATGGAGGAAGAGCTCGAGGAAGAGGAAACTATCAAGACAGAGGGGGTTCAAGCAAAGAAATGGTTGAATGCTATAAGTGTCATAAACGGGGCATTACAAGTATGAGTGTCCATATTGGGAAAAGAAAGCAAATTATGCAGAAATGAATGAGGATTTGCTCATAATGACATACATAGATATGAAGAAAAACCAACGAGAACGCATATGGTTTCAGCTTGATTCCTGCTGTAGTAACCATATGTGTGGAACAAGGGAATTATTTATTGAATTTGATGGAAGCTTTCGACAAAATGTAAAGCTTGGGGATAATAGGAAGATGTAGGAAGGGAATCTACGCTTGGAGATAAATGGAATCATTCAAGTAATCTCCTCTGCTACTATATCCCTGGCCTTAAAAACAACATGTTCGGTGTGGGACAACTGCAACAAAAAGGATTAAGAATCATTGATGATACATGTGAAATTTTGCACAAACAATTACAACAGCTTGACCTTCTAGGGTCGACACAAATAAAGAAAAGGAAAGTTTACAAAAGTGCACAAAAGGAAAAGATACAAAAGTGCATAATCGAAAAAAGACCTATTCCTAAAATGTTCTTGACTCAAAAATGTAAAACAACTAGATTATAGCATGATTATATACATAATGAACATGATTATAGCAGAAAGTGTTGGACTTACTTCTTGGGAGAAAATTCAGAAGCTTTCAAAGTATTCAAAGAATTCAAGGCAATGGTAGAAAAGGAATCGGGAGAGTATGTAAGCTCCTTGAGAACTCATCATGGCGGAGAGTATAATATAAACTAATTCGGAGAATATTGCAAGGAGAATAGAATCAGAAGACAACTCACAACAATCTATACACTACAACAAAATGGCATAGGAAGGAAAAATAGAAGCATCGTGAACAAGACAAGTTGTATGGTAATTAAAATGTCAGTACCAAGAAAATTTTGGCCTAAAGCAGTGCAATACGCAGTCCATATTCTCAATTGAAGTCCATCATCAGCATTGGAAAAAGTGAGACCTGAAGAGAAATGGAGAAATTAAACATAAGCCCTCAGTAAACTATCTCAAGATATTTGGATGCACTCCATTTGCATTAATTCCTTACGAAAACAGAACTAAACTCGATGAAAATAGCATAAAGTGTGTGATTTTGGCATAAGTAAAGAATCCAAAGCATATTGGCTATACAATTTAGAATCACAGAAAATCATAATTAGCAAAGATGTGGAATTTGATGAAAGCAAAGGATGGGACTTGAAGGAGAAATTTCAAGTATTGTGTGATGATACAAAAAGTGGTGAGGAAAGTGAGATTGGAGCAGAATAAGCCTACACCCGAGGAAACAGAAGAGGAGAATAAGATTAAGGGGAGAATCAAAACTCAGAAAAAGAAGGGGTTCATGTTCTTCAACTATACGAATTTATGCGAATAAGCCTATTTCCACCCGTACTTTTTGGCTCTTTTTTTACCTACATAAACTGTATTTTTTTCCGTAAACTACACAAACTTCATAAATTATTAAAATTACACAAATTCCACTATTGTTTACATGTTAAATCGCTATTCAACTTGGTTTTAATTCGAAAATCTGGTTTTAACTTGTGTTTATTTCGAAGTTAACACCAAATTTTCGAATTAAAACAAGGGTTATAGCGATTTAACGTATTAACATTAACAAAATTTATTTAATATCAATTATTTATGAAATTTATATAGTTTACGGAAGAAAAACACAGTTTATGTAGCTAAAAAAAGACATAAAAAAGTACAGGTAGAAATAAACTTATTCGTGTAGTGGACGGAAGTGAACCCAAAAGAAATAAGAAATGAAGAACTTGTAACTTATACACCCCAACACCAATTAACAGGAAGAAGGAGAAAAGTTCATGTTTGGATGAAGGACTATATTGGAGAAAATGCAGGTTTTGTTATTGAAGAAGATGGTGAAAATGTATTGGCAATGTTCATTGCATTTGAATATCCCGACTGTTTTGATGAAGCAGTGCAACAAGAAATGTGGCGTGTTGCTATGGAGTTTGAAATCAAATCGATAGAAGACAATAACACATGGGAACTTGGGGACTTACCTCTTAGTGCAAAAGTAATTAGAGTCAAAAGGGTTTTTAAGACCAAGTTCAATGAAAAAAAGAGAATTAGACAAATTTAAAGCGAGATTAATTGCAACGGAATATATATAATCAGAGACAAAGTATTGACTTCCAAGAAATTTTTGCACTTGTGGCTAGATGGGATACAATCAGAATCATTTTACACATTCTCATTATAAGCCTTTATGTAAATGATTTTATATATTGTTGATATATGTGTGATTGTAAACTGGTACAAATGATAATCGGTTATTTAATCTTGATTTTGGCTTTGGTTTAGGCATATTTCGGTATTGTATATAAACCCTCATTGTACTGGTTTTTATACATGAAATGAGAAAACACTTTACTAATATGGTATCAGAGCAAACCCTCTGTCGATTCCGATTACTAATATGGTATCTTTCTTGATTCTTCTCGTTTCATCTCTCTTTCTTCTCAAATTCCAGCATCTTGTATATCAAACATGCTTCTAACATATGGAAAGATCTCCATACTAGATTTCATAAGTCGAATTTTCCTAGACTCTATAAGCTTAGACATCAGCTCCACACTTTTCGTCGAGGTAGTCTTGATTTGTCTTCTTATCACACTCATACTCAAGCTCTTTGGGAAGAGCTTGCGAGTGTTCAAGTTCCTGCTTGTAAAGTAGAGGATTTATTGAATGAAAAGGAGACAAATGGTGGGATAGACTTTTTGATGGGGCTGAATGATAGTTATGAGAGTATCAAAAGTAGGATTTTAATGAAGAAAAATTTTCCTACTATGTCAGAAGTATACAATTTATTAGATCAAGAAGATAGTCAGCAAGATGCAAAGTTAGTAAATGATCAAGTAGATGCAACAACTTTTCAAGTTGTTGTGTCTCAATCTAATTCTCAAGAAAATCAAAAGAAACCTTTTCAATAGTCCAGTGGTCGTCAATCTGTTGGATATCAGAGAAGAGATAGACTTTACTGTACATTCTGTCATAAGGTAGGTCATGTAGAGGATAGATGCTATAAGAAGCATGGGTACCCTACTAACTGTAAGTCCACATAGTAATACTCTGTTACTAACGAGAAGAACAGAGCAAGAGTTAGGAGAAGAAGAGGAAGTGGGCTCTTCCAGATTGGGCCAAATTGAGACAAGCCCAACAACAGGTCAAAGTCGACCAACGGAAGAGAAAGGACGGCAGTACACTGTTGGATTCAGAAGTAAGGTGGTCCTTCACAACAAATTCGAGCCGTTGATGCTGCAATCCCAATGATGAAACGTGTCAACATATTATGAAGCTAAGAGAACCCTAGTAGTGTATTAGTTGAGACTATAAAAACTGTAATAGGAGTAAGGTTGTCGACAATGGTGTTTTTATAAAACAGAGAAAATTTTCAGTAAAATATCTTTCTTCTTCATGGTATCAGAGCATTCTTAATACCTTAACAGGTTGCTCTAATGGCAGAAGGTCCTGGACCATATCCATTTCCTTCTCAAATACACGTCTCGAGCTCTGTTACGTTGAAGCTCAATGAAACAAACTACCTATTATGGAAGACACAGATTGAGTCCCTACTCCGGTGTCAAAAACTACTTGGTTTTGTGAATGGCCAAGTCGTAGCACCTCCTGCAACAGTGGTGGTAAACACAGGAGAAGCCATTGTAGAAGCACCAAATCCTTTGTTCGAAGCTTGGACTTGCACTGACGAACTGGTGAAGTCTTGGATATTTGGCACTCTAACGGAGGAAGTCCTTGGGTATGTTCACTGCTTGACTACATCACACAATGTGTGGGTTGCTTTGGCGAATAACTTCAATAAGAGTTCGGTTGCGAGGGAGTTCGAACTCAAACGCAAACTGCAGTTGATGACCATGAAAGGTAAAGATTTTTCAGTATATTGCAGAGATTTTAGAGCTGTGTGTGATCAGCTAAGTGCGATTGGAAAGCCGGTAGAAGAATCCATGAAAATCTTCACATTTATGAATGGTCTTGGGCGTGAATACGATCCAATCACCACGGTTTTACAAAGCTCAATGTCACGTCTTCCACCTCCCACATTTAACGATGTTGTTTCTGAGATCTCGGGTTTTGAATCTAAGCTTCAGTCATATGAAGTTGGTGGAGATATCACACCTCACATGGCTTTTCAAACTCAACGATTTATGTTTGGACAAAGAGGCCGAGGAGGATACTCCCGCTTTGGAGGCAATCGTGGTCGAGGAGGTTTTTCCACGAGAGGCCGAGGTTTTTCACAACAGGTTAATACCTCCGGCTGGAATCAGGTTCCCTCTACTCACACTCTATCTCGTCCTACCTGTCAAATTTGTGGGAGAATAGGACACACTGCTTTAAAATGCTGGAACAGGTTCGATAATGCATATCAAAGCGAAGATGTTCCACAAGCCTTATCAACTCTACAAGTCTCTGACACAACGGAAAAGGAATGGTATCCGGATTCTGGTGCTTCCGTGCATATCACATCCTCAACATCTGCCCTCCATACTGCAACGCCTTATAATGGGACAGATACAGTTATGGTAGGTAATGGGAATCAGCTCCCTATAACTCATATAGGCTCTACGGTCATCACAACTTCTACAGGTAGTATATCTCTATCTAATGTCCTAGTTTGTCCAGATATTCAGAAATCACTAGTATCTGTGTCAAAACTATGTGATGATTTTCCGTGTGGAGTATACTTTGATGCTAATTGGGTCTATGTCATCGATTTGTCAACTCAGAAAGTGGTGATCAAAGGCCCCCGACATGAGAGCCTCTACGTGCTGAAGAACCCTGCAATTATGACTTTCTATTCCAATCGTCAAGTCTCAGCAACTAATGTGGTGTGGCATCGGCGACTTGGTCATACTAGCTATCCGGTTCTTCGGCAATTGCAACTAAACAAGGAAATAATGGTGAATAAGAGTGGGACATCTTCCATCTGTGAGGCTTGTCAAATGGGGAAGAGTTCCAAGCTACCGTTTTATGCTTCTACTTCTGTTAGTGTGGCACCCCTTGATCGTATACATTGCGATTTATGGGGACCATCACCTATTGTATCCGTTCAAGGCTTCAAGTACTACGTTGTGTTTGTTGATGATTTTTCAAGATATTCATGGATATTTCCTTTGAAGGCAAAGTCTGATTTTTTTCAAATATTTGTGGTCTATCAAAAACAAGTAGAAACACAATTCGACAAGAAGATTAAGGTGTTTCAAAGCGATGGAGGAGGAGAATTTGTAAGCCGACACTTTCGTAAGCATCTAACTGACCATGGAATTGCACATATAATGTCATGTCCCTCAACACCTCAGCAAAATGGTTTAGCTGAGCGTAAGCATCGACATCTCACAGAATTGGGTCTCTCGATGTTGTACGACAGTAATACACCATTGAAGTATTGGGTCGAAGCATTTTATACAGCCAACTACATCACTAATCTGATTCCACCTGTTTCCTTGAAGTTTCGAAGTCCATTTGAAGTGTTGCTGAATAAAAAGCCTGAGTATTCATTCTTGCGTGTGTTCGGGAGTGCATGTTATCCATGTCTACGACCTTATGCCTCACATAAATTGGATCCACGTTCTCTTCAATGTGTTTTTCTAGGGTATCATGCACAATACAAAGGTTATCGGTGCTTATTCCCGCCCACTGGTCGAGTCTATATATCACGCCATGTTATCTTTGATGAAAGCAATTTTCCCTTCATGGGAAGATACAAGAATTATATGCAACCTCAACCAACATCTTTGCTTCAGTCATGGCAAGCAACACCAAAGGACATGGATCATATACCACATTCATTGCCAACAATTTCGGGAGAATATTGGCCACCCTCTTCTTCTTTGAATGACGCAAGAACAGTATTGCATAGGAGGGAACATGAGGCTATGATACCCACTCATGATGACATTGCCCTTCCACCAGTAGTTGGTCCAACAACTTGGATTGAAGAAGAAGCTCCACCGATTGAACCACCTCAGGAAAGTCAATCAGAAGTAGATGGTAGAAGGCATCCTATGCGTACAAGGTTACAACAAGGCATAAGAAAACCGAACCCGAGGTATGCATTAGTCTGCAAATCTATCCTTCCAAGTCAGCCTAAGACTATAACAGAAGCGCTAGAACACAATGGGTGGCGTCAATCAATGAATGATGAAATGGAAGCTCAATTTCGCAATAACACATGGTCACTCGTCCCACTCAAACCTACCATGCGAGTATTGGGATGCAGATGGGTTTTTACAGTCAAAGCCAAAGCAGATGGGTCCTTAGATCGACTCAAGGCACGGTTGGTGGCTAAAGGTTTTGCTCAAGAAGAGGGATTGGATTTTATCGAGACCTACAGTCCAGTGGTTCTTACCTCTACCATTCGCATTATCCTTGCAATCGCCACAACCAAAGACTGGCCCATAACTCAGCTCGATGTAAAGAATGCTTTCCTCCATGGTGAACTTCAAGAAGAAGTGTTTATGAAACAACCTCCGGGTTTTGAGGATAAGCATAATCCCACACATGTGTGTAAATTGCACAAGGCATTGTATGGACTTAAGCAAGCCCCGAGAGCTTGGTTCAACAAATTCACTTGCTTTCTAATCGAGTTTGGTTTTGTGTGTAGCAGATCGGATCCCTCTCTCTTCACCTATCACCATGGTGACCATACTCTGGTTCTTCTTCTCTATGTTGATGATGTTTTACTAACAGGTAACGCTCCTGGGTTGATCACCGAGCTGATTCAGATGCTTAGCAGTCAGTTCTCGATGAAGAACCTTGGGGCTCTGCATCATTTCTTGGGTATTGCCGTTGTAAGAACCGAAACTGGGATGTTTTTGAATCAAACTCAATATGTGGAAGATATCTTGATGCAGGCTGGAATGTCAGATGCGAATCCCGTTTGAACGCCACTTCCAATCAAGCTTGATTATGTCTTTCAAGATCAAGAGCCTTTTTCCAGCCCTACCTATTTTCGCAGTTTAGCCGGGAAGTTGCAATACTTGACCATAACTCGGCCGGATATCCAATTTGCAGTGAATTTTATCTGCCAGCGGATGCATTCGCCTACGGTCTCTGACTTTACATTACTCAAACGAGTCTTGCGGTATGTGAAAGGCACTTCACACTTTGGTCTGAATTTACATAAGAACAGTTCCTCAACACTTACTGCTTATAGCGATAGTGATTGGGCGGGATGTCACGATACTCGGAAATCAACAACCGGGTTTGCTATATTCCTTGGCTCTAATATTGTGTCATGGTGTGTTAAACGTCAACCTACAGTGTCTCGGTCGTCCACCGAAGCTGAATACCGCGCATTGGCCTACACGGCCTCGGAGTTGACTTGGATTAATGCTCTGTTACGCGACATTGGGATACCGCAACCTACACCAGCAGTACTGAAATGCGATAATTTGTCTGCGGTTCATTTATCCGCAAACCCAGGCTTTCATAACCGATCCAAACACATTGAAGTAGACTATCATTACATCCGCGAGCGTGTGGCTCTTGGCTTGATTGAGATACAACATATTCCGGCTTCTCTCCAGGTAGCTGACATCTTCACGAAGTCTTTAATCCGTCGGACGTTTCATGAGCTCCGACTCAAACTTGCCATTGGTACTCAAACCACCGCAAGTTTGCGGGGGAGTGTAAGTCCACATAGTAATACTCTGTTACTAACGAGAAGAACAGAGCAAGAGTTAGGAGAAGAAGAGGAAGTGGGCTCTTCCAGATTGGGCCAAATTGAGACAAGCCCAACAACAGGTCAAAGTCGACCAACGGAAGAGAAAGGACGGCAGTACACTGTTGGATTCAGAAGTAAGGTGGTCCTTCACAACAAATTCGAGCCGTTGATGCTGCAATCCCAATGATGAAACGTGCCAACATATTATGAAGCTAAGAGAACCCTAGTAGTGTATTAGTTGAGACTATAAAAACTGTAATAGGAGTAAGGTTGTCGACAATGGTGTTTTTATAAAACAGAGAAAATTTTCAGTAAAATATCTTTCTTCTTCACTAACTTCAAACCAAATCAGAGGTTTAATAGAAATCAGATCACGACTTCAGCTAATGCTGCTACAAGTGATGTTACTCCTTCTGATTCTGGTAGTGGGTCAACAGAGGAATTGACTCCTAACCAAATACAACAGCTAGTTTCTTTTCTGAGTAATAAGCTTCAGCCTCCAGGGTCACATGTCACTCCAAAAGTTCACTATGTCACAGGTTCTATTCCTCTTTCTTCAACCTGTCCAATATCCGGTACATTTTCCCCTTCTATCTCTTGTTCTTTTACCGGTATTGCTAGGCCTAATGTTTGCTCTAGTAGTGGTAACATATGTAACACTGAAAATTGGATCATAGATACAGGAGCAACCAATCATATCTCTCACCAAAAATCATCCTTTGTCTCCCTTAATTACCTGTCCAATACCAATGCCACCTTACCTAATGGAATTCTTGTGAGCATTGTTGGAATAAGAACCATACACTTGGGTAGAAACCTAGTGCTCTCTAATGTTCTTTACATTCCTCAATTCAAATTCAATCTTTTGAGTGTAAGCTCATTAACTAAAGATATGAATTGTGATCTTTGGTTTAATGAGTCTTATTGTCTAATTCAGGATCATACTCAGGAATTAGGGATTGTAATGGGTAGACAAGTTGTTAATCTTTACGTCTTGGACATAGATTTAGTTTCCTCCCAAGACATTCATTCTACTGCTCTTGTTGCTTCTGTTTCTTCTCCTGAAACATGGCACAAGAGATTGGGTCATCCTTCGATATCCAAAGTTCAATCAATGCATTCTGTTTTGTCTTTTCCCAAACAGAAATTTGTTTCAGATTACCATTGTAAAATATGTCACATTTCCAAACAGAAACACCTTACATCTAATAATCACATTAGTGACAATCCATTTGATCTTGTTCACATTGATATTTGGGGTCCTTTCTCAATACCTAATGATGATGGTTTTAGATATTTCTTAACTATTGTGGATGATTGCTCTAAAGCTACATGGGTATACTTGCTTAGGACAAAATAGAGTGTTTCCTGCTTTTGTTGACATGATAGAAAATCAGTTTGAAAAGAGGATTAAGAGAGTTAGGTCTGACAATGCTCCGGAATTATATTTTCATGATTTTTACCAATCCAAAGGCATTCTGTCATTCAAATCTTGTCCTGAAACACCTCAACAAAATTTAGTTGTTGAGAGAAAACACCAACACATTCTTAATGTTGCTAGATCTTTGTTTTTTCAATCCCATATACCTCGTCCCTATTGGGGTGACTGCATTCTCACTGCAGTACACCTTATAAATCGCCTCTCTGCTCTTGTACTCAATGAAAAATTCCATATGGAGTTCTAACAAAGAAAATTCTTGATTATAATCAACTCAAAACATTTGGATGCCTTTGTTATTCTTCAACTTCTCGTAAGGGCAGACATAAATTTGAACCTAGAGCTCGTGCGTGTGTTTTCCTAGGTTATCCTTCTGGATACAAAGGATATAAACTCCTTGATATTGAATCTCATTCAATTTCTATATCAAGACACGTAATTTTCCATGAAGAGCTAGTTCCTTTCATGCAATCTGATTTATCTTCTGATTTTCTCATATCAGATTTTTTTCTTGATAAATCAGAAACATCTCCTGTGCAGTCATCTTCTCATCGTGATATGAATTCTTCTCATTCACCTTTTGTAGAGTTTACGTATTCTGCTAAACCTACCACTGATGTTATTGAATCTTCCATTCAATCATCACACAGGAAGATAAAACGATTTGCTTATCTTGAGGACTATTATTGTAATTCAATAAAGTTCTCAACCATTCATGAAATTTCTCACCATTTATCTTACAGTAAAGTTTCACCACTTTACTCTTCATTTTTAGCTTTTGTTGATAAAATAAAAGAACCCCGAACCTATATTGAGGAAAAGAAGCTTCTGGTTTGGGATGTACCCATGGAGGAGGAACTTAGTGCTCTTGAAAAAACTGAAACCTGGTCTGTTTGTACCCTTTCTCTTGGTAAGACTCCTATTGGTTATAAGTGGGTCTTCAAAATAAAATTTAATGCTGATGGAAGCATTGAGAGATATAAGGCTCGATTGGTTGCAAAGGAGTACACTCAACAAAAGGGCATCGATTACAATGAGACCTTTTCCCGTGTTGTTAAACTCACCACAGTTAAGCTTCTACTTGCTCTTGCAGCTATTAAAGGGTTTTCTCTTCATCAACTTGATATTTCTAATGCATTCTTAAACGGTGACCTTGATGAAGAGATTTACATGAAGCTTCCTCCTGGATATGCTCAAAGACAGGGAGACTGTCTTCCTCCAAATATTGTCTGCAAGCTTCGAAAGTCCTTGTATGGTTTTAAGCAAGCTTCAAGATAGTGGTTTTTGAAATTCTCCACAACCTTGATTTATTTGGGATTTCTTCCACTGCTTCTGATCAGACATGCTTTCTAAGACTTACTGCTGATATTTTCATGTGTGTTTTAGTATATGTGGATGATATCATCATCATTAGCAATAATGATTCTGCAGTTGCAAATCTGAAGCTTAGATAACAGTCTCATTTTAAGCTCGGTGATCTTGGTAATTTGAAGTATTTTCTTGGTTTGGAGATTACTCGTTCTGTTGATGGGATTCATATCTGTCAGAGAAAGTATGCTTTAGATTTGCTTGATGAAACTGGTCTGCTTGGTTGTAAGCCCTCTTCAGTCTCTATAGATCCCCAAATCAAGTTCTCAAAGGATTCAGGAGGAGAGTTTGTTGATGCTGAATCTTATCCCCGATTAATAAGAAGGTTAATGTACTTGCAAATTACTAGACCTGACATTATATTTGTTGTTAATAAGCTTAGCCAATATTCTACAGCTCCTCGTGAGTCTCATCATAAGGATGTTCTCAAAATTTTCATTATGTTAAGGGGACTGTAGGACAAGGCCTTTTTTATTCTTCTAAAGCTGAAATACAAATTCAGGCCTTTGCTGATGCAGACTGGACATCATGCCAGGACATTCGAAGGTCGACTTCTGGTTTTTGTGTCTTTTTAGGCAGCTCTCTAATCTCATGGAAGTCAAAGAAATAACAAATTGTTTTTAAAAGTTCTACTGAAACAGAATATCACAACCTCTCCTTGGTTTCAGACGACCTGGTATCGGTTAAGAATTTCCTACTTGAACTGTAGGTTTTTCTTCTCAATATACTTGTCTTATTTTGAGGGGGACTGTTGATATATGTGAGATTGTAAACTCGTACAAATGATAACCGGTTATTTAATCTTGGTTTTGAATTTGGTTTAGGTATATTTCGGTATTGTATATAGACCCTCATTGTACTGGTTTTTACACATGAAATGAAAAAACACTTTACTAATATATACACTGGAAATTCAGTCCAAATGCTTGAAAATTTCAAGAAAACTATATGAAAGAAGAATTTGCAATGACAGATCTTGGAAAAATAAAGTTCTTCTTAGGAGTCAAGATATGGAATATTTATCAGTCATCAAAAGTATGCAGAGGATGTTCTTAAAAGATTTGGACTAGAAAGTTGTAACTCATTCAAAAATCCCATTATTCTTAGATACAAGCTCTCAAAAGCTGGAGCTGGACACGAAGTCAATGCAACAATGTTCAAATGTGGGAACTCTAAGATATCTAACAGCTACTCGAACAGATCTGATTTTTTTAATGTGAATCTAGTAAGCACATATATGGAAAAACCAAATGAAGAACACCTACTGCCAGGCAGGTTGCACTGAAATGGGTACGGTAACTAGAAACGGGAATGGGAACAGGGACGGAAAACGGTAAAATCAAAATTTTAAAAAACGGGTACGGTATATATATGACACAAAAAAATTTAAAATATCTATAAATTAAAATTAAAAAGTTTCGAAAACTATTTTGGAAATAGTCAAATTATCTCTTTTTATGGAAACGCTGCAAGAACGTTTCCGCGACGATCCCATAACGTTTCTGTTTCGGAAACGTTTTAAAAACGGAAGACGTCATATAACTGATGTTCCCGTGCTTCCTAGCTGGCAGCAATGATTGGTTATGTTAATAGTGACTACGTAGGTGATACTGATGACAGAAAAAGTACAACTGATTATGTGTTTATGCTTAGAGGAGGAGCAGTTTCGTTGGCATCAAAGAAGCAGCATATAATCACATTATCAACCACTGATGCAGAGTTTATTGCAACAGCTTACGGAGCATGTCCAACCATTTGGATCAGAAACATAATTGAGGAAGTGGGAAGCCCTCAGCTTGAAACTACAACTATGTTTTGTGTCAATAGCTCCACAATAAATTTGGCCAAAAATCTGGTACTACATGGAAGAATCAAACATACATATGTGAGATTTCATTTTCTGCGTAATTTGGTCAACGAAAGATCGATAAAGCTCAACTATTGCACAACAAAAGATAAACTTTATGATATTATGACAAAGGCAGTCAGGCTGGATGTGTTTGACAAAGGCAGTGAAGCTGGATGTGTTTGAGAGGATGAGAGAAAACTTGGGGGGTTTTGGGGGGTTTGCATCAAGAAAGATTAAACTAGAAAGGAGCCATTCCAGTTGAGGGGAAGATTTGAAAGCATTAAACAGCTGATTTAAGTTTGAAATTATCTTTTAGTACTTTAACTATTTCTAAATTAAACTAAATCATCCTATTTTGTAGGAGTGAATTCATACGTTAGTGTCTAAGTGGTAGAGTCCTACGGTTATAACTTCAAGATCTATTTAGAGGACCAGCTTTTCAAAAACCTTTAGTGTTCTGTTTCTAAACAAAAGAAGGGGAGTTTAAGATTCTTTTTCAACAATTGGAATGATTTGTGAAAGTTTTTTTGCTGAAACCATTGTTGTACCTTCTATTCTAGTAAATCCCTAAGCTCAATTCTAGTTGACTTCTTCTTCATGGTCACTAGACACATCTGTTTTAAATTCCTGGAAACTTTATCTACCTATATCAGAGACAACATTACAAGAGTTAATCTCGAAGACTGTTGATTTTTTACGAATTGATTCATCATATCTTTGTTTATCAAGATTTAAGTTTGTGAAAAATTATTGAAGTCGCATGTGTATGGTTATGATTCTTTGTAAAGTAAAACATTTGCATATGTAGAATCTAGTTTGATACTCACCTCTTGGATTCTTCATTAATTCTCAGCTTTTTTCCTTTGTATAAATGTCAAGTCTTGGAACAAAATTGCATGTGTGAGGTGAATCAAATCCTAGAACGACATAAACATCATACTATACATACATAGATCACTTCCATGTCTGAAAACTGGTGTCTACATATTACCAAAATATCGTTCTGAGTCTAGCTCCATTACGTGTGCTTCATTATCAGCCACACATATCAACAAATCAAATCACATTTACAAGGCATTTCAAGAAAGATACAATCAATCATTATGGCTCGAGCTTGAAGCTGGGAAATTCCCACTGTGCTCAAAAGATTCTCTACCATAAAGATCACCAGATCCTTTGATTGTGTCCTCATATGTTCTTGAACTTGTTGCTGAATCCACATTAGGGTTTAATCCTGCAAGTTGCATTATGTTCTCAATTTCTTTCACAACTTCACCCATTGATGGCCTTTTAAATCCTTCTTCATCCACACATCTTATAGCCAAATCTACATACTTTTCAAATCCTTTCAAGTTCCCACTACTTGCGATGATCGTCGTGTCCAGCAATTCTTGCAAGTCATACAAACTCTTCGATTTATTCATCTTAGTCTTCACTTCTCTCACAACGTATTTGCCTCTCTCTAATGGACTTTTACCGGTTAAGAGCTCAAGCATTACAACACCAAATCCATACACATCACTCTTATCTGTTAACTGATTTGTCATGTAGTACTCTGGATCCAAGTACCCCTAATTCAAACACGATATTGCAGAGTTTCAAAATGCATCTTACAAAGAAAGAAATATGATTTATTGGGTCTACTCACCATGGTTCCTTTGACTTGTGTTGTCACATGAGTTTTCTCAGGATCTCCTACAAGTTTAGATAGTCCGAAATCTGCAATTTTTGCAGTTAGGTTTTCATCAAGTAATATGTTATTTGATTTGATGTCTCTATGTATAATTGGAGGATCAGCAAGTTCATGAAGATAAGCTAAGCCTTTCCCTGAACCAAGAGCTATTTTAAGTCTTCTTGCCCAATCAAGTCTAATCCCATTCTTCCCTGCATTTTTAAGACACTTAAGAATGTCATCAAAGAACTATAAGAACTCCTCAATAAAAGGAAGAGAAAGATTTGATGTTTACCTGATAGACTATCTTTAAGAGAACCATTCGGGATGTACTCGTATACAAGCATTTGTTCACTTCGATCAAAGCAAAAACCTAAAAGCCTAACAACGTTTTTATGATGGACTCTTGAAAGAAGTTCAATCTCAGTTTTGAACTCCAATCCTCCTTGCAAAGATCCCTGTTGAGCTCTTTTGATTGCTATGAGTTGTCCAGTGGGAAGAATCCCTCTGTACACCTGTTTCACCATCAGAATTTTTAACTAAAGACATTGTTACATTTTAAAACCATTACAAAGACAAACCTTTCCATAACCGCCACTTCCAACATCATTTGCCACCGAAAAGTTGTCTGTACATCTCTTTAGCTCTTCAAAAGTAAAGGCTTTTGCTCCCATTAGCTGTGGAGCATTGATAGTACTCTTACTCGTATTCCACTTGGCTGTAACATACAGAACATAAGCTTATTAGTATGTAAGAAGTCTTTTGTAGTAGCAAGTCTTTTCTTCTTACCAAAAGGATTATTTTGATTAGTTGCTCTTTGTGCTTTCTTCTTTTGCATGAAAGCATAAACCCCAGCTGTTGTTAACAGCAGCAAAACAACCACAACACCAATTGCTGCTCCAGTTATAATGCCTATGTTTGATGACTTGGAGTCTCCTCCATCTATGGCAAAATATAGGCAAAGCAAATTAGTCATACCAAACCAGCATAGAGTCAGTTTAACTATGTGTGTTGATCATACCATAGAACTCATTGTACGAAACAGCTTTGAGAATGTAAGGACCAAATATAGAAGGAGGCTTATAACTCTGGTTGCTAAACACAAAATTCACAAGTAACATTCCCGTTTCATTGAAACTCTCTGTTTCCAATGGAAAGACCAAAAGATCTATCAAAAGTTGATGATCAATTGCATTCTCTCTTATGTTTCTGAGGGCCACAGAGTCCACCGGATAACTAAACTTCTTAAAGAAATTTGCTATATCCTTCTGAAGAATTGAAAAATTGGTGGAATTGAATAACCCTGAAAAAGAAGGAGATCTGAAGTAAAGCGTTCCTTTGAATGGAAATGCACATTGGCAAGTGGGATTTGGTTCCATGTTCTGATCACATAGAGGACAGTTTGGTGGGATGGTAGAATATGAAGAATTTTGTTGGATTGCTGAGCAATAACTCTCTCTGTTCCCAACCTCTTGGCAGACTGGATTATCTGCCAATCTATAAGTAGAAAAGACATAAGAAACTATTTGAAAAAAAAAGACATTTTGAATTGTCAAAAGAATACATACATTACTTGGAGGACTTTATTGGTTGGTGGTTTATATTCACTTATGTCATTGTCTTGTAAATCCACAAACTCTAACTGGTCGCTGTAGTTAGTACCAAAATCCAATGTTTCGTTTATCCGATTGCCCTTTAGGGTACTACAAGTACAGAAAAATCATCCCCATCAATACAAATTTCGCAACTTTGAATTGGCTTTCCAATAAAATTTTCATGGGTTTACTTCCGTACACTATACAAATAACTCTATTTCCATCCGTATTTTTTCGGTCTTCTTTTAGTTATATTAATTGTATTTTTCTTTTGTAAATTACACAAATTGCATAAATTATTGATATTATATAAATTTCGTTAATGTTTACACGTTAAATCGCTATTAAACCTTCTTTTAATTCGAAAATATGGTGTTAATTTCGAAATAAACACAAATTAAAGCCATATTTTTTTCAAATTAAAACCAAGTTTAATATCGATTTAACATGTAAACATTAATAGATATTTGTATAGATTAAAAAAAACTCAAAAAGTACGGATAAAAATAGAGTTAGGTTCGTTTAGTTGGCGAAAATAAACCCAATTTTCATGCATTGTATTACTCACACAGTCTGCAATTGAATAGGAGTGAATAAGAAGTTTGGTATTGGCCCTTCGAGTTGCATCCCTTCCATCCTTCTGCATAGTAAAAGATCATTTGTTCTTAGTAAATTATGCAGTATATATATTATAAATAGAGGCTTATACAATGTTGAGAGGGTTCGAAGTGAAGAGATCCAAGATGGAATAACTGCGAAATCCAAAGTGTTATTGCTCAAATCCCTGTTACATTACAAATCAAAATCATGGCTTTATTTCAAGAAGGTTAGTGATGTTAAACTAAAGAAGTAAAATAGGAAGAGAAATATAGAAAACTTACAATGTGTAGAGATTAGTCAAGCTTGCTAGATTTGGAAGCTTGCCTGTAAACCCATTGTTGGCCAAGTACCTACAATGGATTCAACTATAAACTCTTCTATTTTTTTCCGGTTAATTCGTCAACTACATAAATTTATTCAAATAAATTTATTTCTATCCATATTTTTAGGTGTTTTTAGATACATAAACTGTATTGTTCTTTCGTAAACTAGGTTAAACTATTGTAATTACACTAATTTTGTTAGTATTTACACATAAAATCGTTGTTAAACCTTGTTTTAATTCGAAAATCTAGTTTTAACTTCGAAATCAACCCAAGTTTAAACGACATTTTCGAATTAAAACTAGGTATAATAGTGATTTAACGTGTAAACGTTAACGAAATTTGTGTAATTGCAATTATTTATGAAGTTTCTGTATTTTACTGAAAAACACAGTTTATATAATTAAAGAAATACCAAAAAGTACATGTACAAATAAGATTAGTCGCATAAGTTTATGTGGTTGACGAAAGTGAATCTTATATCTATAAAAACAATAAATTTAAAGAACTTGTACGGGTGAAAATAGGATTAGTTGCATAAGTTCGTCTAGTTGATGAAAATGAACGTTATATCTATAAAGACAGTAAAATTAAAGAACTTACAATTCGTTAAGATTTGTAAGATTATTAAGACTTGAAGGAATATCTCCAGTGAGTCTATTCCTATCAAGGCGTCTGTAGCACATCAAAGAGCATATGAGATTAAAGAAAGTTGGAATAGAAATTGAAAAATCTTTTAGTACTTACAACACTGTCAACGTTTTAACAAGGCTGAGACTTTCAGGGATTTGTCCTGTGAATTGGTTTCCATCGAATAGACTATGCAGATAAAACAACCAACAATGTAATCATGTGTGCGTATTTAGCTACTACTCTCAACTTGTGCAAGCTTTAATATGTACTATGAAACTTACACATGTATCAAACTCATGTTTGAGCTGAAGAGCTTTTCTGGTATTTCACCAGAAAGCTTGTTTTTACCAAAATGACTGCAGGAGAAAAGTGAAGGAGAGTCATTACTAATCAGTATGATGATAAAAGAAAGATAGAAAGTGAGAGATTTGGGGTTATATACAAGTGTTTTGTGTGAAGAAGCATGTCAAGTCCAGGAGAAGAAGTCCCATTAGAAACCGGAAGATTTCCTTTGATCTGATTATCAGCTATATCGAACCAATATAGTTTCGATAACTGTCCAATGGAAGCTGGAATTGTTCCACTGAACTTGTTTAAATTCAAGGAGCTGTATGGAGGAAACACATATCAATACTAGTCCAATTACAAAGGCTTGAAAGAAGAAATTAGACTCTTACAGATATATAAGGTTTTCTAGAGATCCTATGGACTCAGGAATCTGACCACTAAAACTGCATCCCACAAGGATCCTGCAATACTTTGTTACTTATAACAAGACAAGGATATGTATAGAAGTTGTTCTAGAGATTCAATGATCTTTGTTTGCTCACAAGTTCCTCAACTTCTTGAGTTGGCCTATGTTTGTTGGAAGTGGTCCGGATAATCCGGTATTATATGATAAATCCCTACAAAGATTGGATCATAAGATGATAACCAAATCCATTTCCATGTAAAGTAAGAATAAACAGAACAAGAAAGACATACAAGATTTGCAATTCAGACAAGAATGAAATATCCCCAGGAAGCTTTCCTGCTAAGTTAAGGTTTCCTAATGATCTGCAACAAACTAACACAATGTTATAATTGGAAGACTAAACAGCAAGAAGAAAGACGAAGCAAAACAAGTTGTTACATCGAAACAACGCGGTTATTGTTACATGTAATTCCAACCCATTTGGTTCCACAAGGATCAAAGCCTTTCCAACTCTCAGGAAACTTAGTCCATTCATCCTTCAAGGCATTTAAAGCAGAAGCTGCACCAGGTTTTAAACAATTCAAAGCTTTTATATCTGAAAAACTATGATAATCTTCTAAATTATACTTACAGTCCAAACTATCTGTGAGTGCATTTACAGAACAAGCTTGGAGGAAAAGCAAGATCAAAAGCATAAAAGCTCCAATTCTTGAACTCATCTTCAAACCCACAATTTTTTCTCTGCTTCTAAGTATCTCAAGAAGATACAAGAATTTAAAAAAAAAAAAAACATGTGGTCTACACAAGTTATGATGAATATCTGAATAGAAATTACAGCCTCACTTTCAGAACATCAATACAATAATTTTAATAAAAGGTTAAGACTTTGAACAAAAAAACAAATGGAGAAGACTATGAAATTATGATGACTTAAGAATGAAAAACTTGGTCAACTCGATATTGGTGATAATGGGCTTAAAGAATTTTCAATGCAAAAGGGCAATGAGAAATAAGAAATATGAAACAATACATTAAAATAAAACAATACAATGCAAAAGGGCATGAGTTGTCGTGATGCGAAATTAGTGTGGGACCTCTTTTATCTACTATATTGAATACGCTCATTATTGTTTGGAAGAATTGCTAAAATAGCCCCAAAAACATTCTTAATTACTAGATTTACTTATATTTTCTTAATTTTTAAAATATTTTATGTATCCGGTACATCTTCCTACAAAAATGTTATTACAAAAATGCAATTAAATTTTGTAATACATCAGCCAAAAAATCATATTGATTACAAAAAATGTCATCGAATTTTAGAGACATCGGCATAAGTTTGTCACAGAAAATTTGTAGCAATTTTTATGTGATGGTAGCAGACTTATTAAATCTATAGTAGATTTATTAAATTTGCGGCTGTGTTATTAAATATTTGATAGTGTTATTAAATCTGTGGCAATTTTAGAAAATCTACGGCATATTTATTTTACCAGATCTCAGTTATAGTAGATTTACAAAAAAAATATTTGCTATAAAAACATCTTTAAAATATAATTACTAGATTACCATATGCGACTTGACAAATTTTTTAATAACGACATAGTAGATTTATATTAAATCTATACGTTATGGCATTTCTTTTTATATTATAAACATGAGATTTATTTAAAATTAAACTAAATTTTTTGATTTTATATTTGGTAGCAAACTTTTGGAGGACTATTTTTTATAACACATCATAGCAGACTTTTTAATCAGTTTGATGGCAGAGTTATTAAATAATTAATTGAAAATTTTAACCCTCTTTGAAAAATAGATAAATTATTTCTAGGGTTAGTCCCAATATTTTCTTCAACTTTGAGCACATTGAGTTTTCACTTGAACTCTGAAACAATTAATTTTTACTCATTTTTTTCATTATTATTATCGTAAACAATCAGTTTCTTTATTAAATTCGACTTACCTTGAAGATTGGAAACCATAAATCTCTACAATTGAGAAAAAGGAAGGAGCAAGAGGAATCTAGGAACCAAGAGGAGGAGAGAAGTTAATAGCGCAATCCTAGAATTTGGAGAAAAGAAATAAATAATACACAATAAGTTAGAATTTAAGTTTAGGGTTTTGAGTTTAGGTAATAAGATTATATAAGTTTATTATTAGAGTTGAGATTTTAAGGTTTAGATTTTGTAATTGTTACTTTAAAATGTTTTTTACATTTTAGGGTTTAGACTTGAGATGTTAGAGTTGTTTGTAATTGATTCTTTACAATGTTTAGTAAATTTTAGGATTTAGAGTTTAGATATTTAGGTTTAGAGTTTGTAATTACGCAATAACTGGAACCTATTTGTTTAACATAACAAGAATCATTTGCTATTAAAGATAAATAAGTGTGCACAAATAAATCTGCCAAAATATTTAATAAATTTGACAATATATCGATTAACTCTGCTATCAAAATTGAGTAAATCTGCCAATAATATCAATTATATCTGCTGCCAATATTCAATAGTAATAGTCAAATAAATATATCATCGACGAAAATAAATTTACCATAAAAAAAGAATAAATTTGCCACCAAAGACAAATAAATCTACCATCAAGTTTCAATAAATTTGTTCCCAAAATTCAGTAAATCTGTTAACAATATCGATTAAATCTACTAACAAGATTCAATAAATCTGCCAACAAAACCAACATACTATATCTCCTACCAATATTCAATAGTAATAGTCGAATAAATCTACCATCAAAGATAAATAAATATGATATGAAAGAGAAATAAATCAACAATCAAAGACAAATAAATCTAACTAGATTTTGATCCACGTCCTTCGTGGGAAAAAATATTCACAAATAATAATTAATTATTTATTTTGTTAGTGTAAATTAGATATATATATATAATTTATCTCATATTTAAAATAATTTTTTTAATCTTTTAATATTGATCACGAAAATGAAATAGATAATAAAATTTATTATACAAATAGATTTAAATTGTATCTATATTAGATAAAATTGTAGATGTGATAAATATTCAATTAAACTAATCTTCTGTTTTATATTTTGTTTGACTAATTTTTCAAAATTTATATTTTGTTTTATATTGTATTTGCATTTTATGACAAAATACATTGTATGTCAAAATATTAGGGATTTACATATAGTATACTATCTAATGATAGTTTTGGTAAATACTCTAATAAATTATGTCTTAAGTAATATTTATTTTAATATGATCTAATAGTGTGACACATCAACGTGGCACAATTATAAATCACACGTCAACATAAGGTTACTTTGTTAAAATGATTCTCAATTAATATACTAGGGATATCAAAGACAAATAAGTCTACTATCAAAGATAAATCTGCCATCAAAATTCAATAAATATTTCACGAAACAGTAAATCTGTCAACAATTAAATCTGTTACCAATATTCAATAATAGTAGTCAAATAAATCTTCCATCGAAGAAAAATAAATCAGCCATCAAAGAAAAATAAATCTACCATTAAAGACAAATAAGTCTACCATCAAAATTCAATAATTTTTTTAACAAAATTCAGTAAATCTGCCATCAATAGTGATTAAATCTGCTATCAAAATATAGTAAATATGCCAACAATACTGATTACATCGGCTACCAATATTTAATAGTAAAAGTTAAATAAAACTATCATAAAAGAAAAATAAATCTGTCATAAAAGACAAATAAGTCTCCCATCAAAAATTAACAACTCTGTTCACAAAATTCAGTACATTTGCCAATAATATCGATTAAATCTACTATTAAAATTTAGTAAATCTACCAACAATATCGATTATATCTGCAACTAATATTTAATAATAATAGTCAAATAAATCTTTTATCAAAAACAATATATATGACATTTAAAGACAAATAAGTCTGTCATCAAAGAAAAATAAATCTGCCATCAAGTTTCGAGTAATGTATTTGAATCAAAACTAATAAAAGCTTACCAAATTTCATATTAGAGTTTCATAAAATCTACAAAAACGAGTTTGATATAAGTAATGCAAGACAATAGGATTTTGACTTTGTTTGCTTCATTGGTTTTGACTTTGCATGACGGAAAACAAAAAAGTACTGAAGGGAGACGACGGCGAGGGATGGGATGGAACATACAGAATCAGTAAAATAGAAGAAACGCGACGGCGGAAGAGATGAATACGTGAAAGAGACGCAAAACAAAAAGATGAAAACGGCGGAGAAAATCTTGAAAATGAAAGAGATTCAAACGTGAAGATGAAGGGTTTGTGAAGCAAATGTGGAAATCCAAAAACTAAAACAAATGAAATCCCAAAATGGGTGAAAGAAAATTGGAAACTTTTAGGGTGTATGGTAATGAATTTGTCGAAATAAATAGAAAATAAAATGACATGAAAGAGAAATTGTTTTTTTGTAGTTATTTATTTTAAAACAATGACACAATTGTAAATAACGAATGTTTTCATAGTTTACATGACTTTTAACAAAAGATATGAACTATTTTGATAAAAACGTTTGTAAGAGTGTTATTTCACTCATCACTGAATGAATATGTTTTGGGTAATTTTCCTTATTGTTTTCAAAGAAATTACAAAAATACCTCCAATGATACCAATTGCAACATGGATGATTTGATTATATATTGACCAATTCTCCCAAATTAATTGTAAAATAATCTATAGAGGTTACATATATTTCCAACCAAAAAGGTTAATAATCATTGGTTCATGTATTTTATATATTATGTAAGATCATTTTCAACTTTTGATTTATGATATTATTTTTTAATACGCTTTTTTGAGATACTGTTTCTTTGTCAATTAGTTTTGATATATTCGGACACAAATCGACCTAACCAATTTTGAATCATGATGATTTCAGTGGAACCACTTTTGGGTCGGAGGATTGTGGATCAGACTGGACAACTTGGATGGGCCCTGATACAATGATAGGTTTTATGAGTTTCTAATTCAAAATCAATGGATAATGATTAGATTGATCATTCTACTTTATATATTATATAAGATCTCTTCCAACTTCCGATATGAGTTATTATTTGCTAATACCAACTAATCATGAGAAAAATTAGTAACGAGTTAATGTGTGATGCTTTTGACGCTAACTATTATTTTGTAGATAGTTTTGATTGTTTATAAAGTATTTTGAGTGTTTTTGAGTGGTTATACGTTTTATGTCATATTGGATGAAAACAACCAATTTTGTAGAAATTGAATACAAAACTGGATTAAAATATATGAAGTTTAGCATTCGTTGAAGGATTTCCCACCGTTACATTTTGAAAAATGAGAGAGTCACGCGTTAACTTTCATTTGTAAGTGATTTGAAGTCAATCCAAAAGTTTGATGGAACGTTATGCCAATTTTGGTAAAAACAGTGAAATCCTCGGAACAAGAGCAGCATAGACATAAATTTACATGAAGCCATAAAATTGATTGTTCCACATCAATATCGATAGATCTCTATTTCTGAAGTTTTTCAAAGACTTTATTGTTTCACTCGAGATCAATTGTTCTATGAAAGGATCAACCGTTCTTGCTTATATAGTGCAAAGAAAACTTCAGGATTTTTCTATTTCAACCGAATCAAACGAGGACAATATTAGACATATATATATATATATTATATTGATCATTTTTTAGGAGAGACTATTTTTCTCATTCATAGGTTTAGGGTTTGTTCAAGATATTTTGGAAAAATAAAACTCTAACTCTATGTGCTTTTAGAAGATTTCTGGATTTATTATCATCCAACTCTATTTTTTCACCATGCTTTGTTTTTTATTATTATGTTTGAATAGTTTTAAAATTTTCAAAGAGAAATTGATAAATATGATTGTTTGACTAGGTATATTTATCTAGATCTTAATCTTTTTTACACTTAACGATTAATCTGCCTTGATCACCTATATAATGATCTTAGGATTAATTAGACGCATCAAAAATGAAGCTTAATTTCTTGAACTAACTTGGATGAAAAAAATATTTTTATCTAACGAAAGCTCATGTTAACACGTTTTGTGAACATATCAGATTTATTCAGTTAATACATGTTTAGTAATAGCCCTAGACAGTCAGGCATTCCGTGTAAAGAAAAAACCAACAATAGTGCTTAGCACTAGCCCAAGACCGTAATACCCGAGGAACCCGAAAGAAAGTAAGAGAACAAACTCTCTAAGTATGAATAAGAATATGGAAGAAGACTTAAAAGATACTTGAATACTTCTAAGAGAATTAGAAAACACTTGAGAACTTATGTAGAAAGACACTCTTTTATTGTAGTTGTTTAACTTGTTATTGTTGTTTCAAATGAGGGGATGATGAGCTATTTATAGGCTCCAAAACTACAAAATATCTTACACTATTCTCTAGATATTTCTACAACAATATCTAGATATTTTTACAATAATATCTAGATATTTAAATATTAGAATTCTCTAGAAAAACAAAAGGATAAGATATAAAGATATTTCTAGATATTCTAGAATTTGGACTTAATTTGGGTTGATCCAATTAATAAGTTATTGAGTCAATAACCCATAATTAAATTTGACCCAAATCAAGTTTAATTTTAATACTCCCCCTTAAACTTGATTTTGTCAACTAACCCGAGCTTCGAGCGGAGTAATTCAAATTGATTTCTTGGTAATGATTTTGTAAAGATATCGGCAACGTTGTCCTCACTTCGAACCTCCAAAGCTTCAATTGTCCCATCAAACACCTTCTCTCGTGTGAAGTGATGTTCTAACTCAATGTGCTTCGTCCTTGCATGAAACATCGGATTATTTGCTAACTTAATAGCACTTTGATTATCTCCGTAGATTGCAATCGGCTTATTGATTGGCTCGAACAAATCCCCAATCAGCCTGCGAAGCCATACACACTCTTGAGTTGCTAGTGTTGAAGCTTTATACTCTGCTTCAGTAGTAGATAGTGACACCGTTGCTTGCTTCTTGCTACACCAAGAAACACTCGTATCACCACATAAGAACACATAACCTGAAGTTGATTTTCGGTCATCTTGATCTCCACCAAAGTCAGCATCTGTGAATCCATATAGACAAATCTTAGCATTGTACTTGTACACCAATCCCATACCAAGAGTTGTCTTCACATACTTCAATATCTTCTTTGCTGCCTCTAGATGTGGTTTTCTTGGTGATTGCATAAAACGACTTACAAGACCTACTGCAAAGGCAATGTCAGGTCTTGTTATAGTTAAATATAGAAGACATCCTACAAGAGAGCGATAAGGTCGAGGATCAGGTAGTAGGGATCCTTCATCGCGTCCGAGCTTTATGTTCACATCTATTGGAGTAGTGCGTGTTTTTCCTTCGTGTATCCCAAACCTCTCAACAATCTTTTTTGCATAGCTTTGTTGGCCGATGAATATTCCATCACTTACTCTTTCAACTTCCAAACCAAGAAAGTTATTCAGCTCACCCAACTTCTTCATTTCAAACCTTATCGACATATCCTCTTGTAGTCGAGTAATTTCACCATCATCATTACCAGTAACTATCATATCATCCACGTAAAGAAGAACTATCACATGGACACCTCCATTCTTTTTGAAGAATAGACTTGGATCAGAATCTGATGTCACATAACCACAAAACTGAAGGAATTGAGCAAGCTTTCCATACCAGGCACGTGGAGCTTGTTTTAATCCATACAAAACCTTTTTGAGCTTGCACACATAATCAGGATGTTCTCGTGATTTGAAGCCAAGTGGTTGCTCCATGAAAATACTTTTATCAAGCGCACCATACAGAAAAGCATTTTTCACGTCTAATTGCCATAACTTCCAACCAAAACTAGCGGCTAAAGATAAAAGTGAACGTACCGTAGTCATCTTTGCCACTGGACTGAAAGTCTCATCATAGTCTTCTCCATACTTTTGAGAGAACCCACGAGCAACCAACCTTGCCTTAAATCTATCAATGCTCCCATCTGTTTTTCGCTTAATTCGATACACCCATTTACAAGAGATGGGTTGGACATCCTTGGGGTTTTGGAACCAAATCCCAAGTTTCATTCTTTATGAGAGCATTCATCTCCTCCTTCATTGCGGTTTTCCACTCGCTCACCAAGTATGACTCCATACATGACTTCCATAACCGATAGTTGGATTGGGTTAAGATCTCCATTCCTAATCCAATAACATGACCTTCCATACTTAGAGTAAACCCGAGCTCTCTTTAAACTCCGATCTTGATGTACACAAAACTAGAATGACTCTGATACCATGTAAAGAAAAAACCAACAATAGTGCTTAGCACTAGCCCAAGACCGTAATACCCGAGGAACCCGAAAGAAAGTAAGAGAACAAACTCTCTAAGTATGAATAAGAATATGGAAGAAGACTTAAAAGATACTTGAATACTTCTAAGAGAATTAGAAGACACTTGAGAACTTATGTAGAAAGACACTCTTTTATTGTAGTTGTTTAACTTGTTATTGTTGTTTCAAATGAGGGGATGATGAGCTATTTATAGGCTCCAAAACTACAAAATATCTTACACTATTCTCTAGATATTTCTACAACAATATCTAGATATTTTTACAATAATATCTAGATATTTAAATATTAGAATTCTCTAGAAAAACAAAAGGATAAGATATAAAGATATTTCTAGATATTCTAGAATTTGGACTTAATTTGGGTTGATCCAATTAATAAGTTATTGAGTCAATAACCCATAATTAAATTTGACCCAAATCAAGTTTAATTTTAATATTCCGGTCAGTTCTAGGTAGGAACCGATCGGTTTCGAGTTTTCTGGATAGTGAGATTTTGGATAAATCTAGAAAGCGATGATTTTTGGTTTGGTTTCAATCGGTTCTAGGTTGGTTAGGTTCATAATTTTGAAAAATGAGTAAAACCCACTAAATTTTTGGTTATTTTTTCTTCAGGTAAATTTTACCTCAATTTATTATAATATACCCAAAATGAAACCAAAATACTTGAAATTAAACCAAAATATCTGAATCACAACAAGTTCAAACATTTTCTAAAGACAAAACATTGATCTAAAGTCCAAATTTGACATCAATAGTACTTGAAAATATCACACAAAAGATAAAGTAGAAAGTAGACAAATATAAGTATATGAAACACATGTTTGATGGCTTTTACTTGGATCTCTCATAACTTTAAAAGACATAATATATCAAGAAAAGTATAGAACAAATGTCAAATTTCATAGTTAAAAATGTGGTGTGTTTACAAACATACTAACACCTTAGCATAGACTTTACGTCATTATCAAAGTTTTATAAGTTGAATTAATGTTCGAAATCTAAAGAAAAATGAAATAAAATAAGATTAGGAATAAAAATTATAAAATAAAATGAAAATAGAGTTTAAAAGAAAGAAAATACTTCTCATAATTTATATTGCCACTATACATTTGTAAGCATTTTTTCAATTGTTGAAAGATTTTTTCATTGATATAAATTTCACATTTCAACCATTTCTGGGTGCACATCAACACTTCAACCGCATAATATAAAACAACACTCCTATATGGATCTAAAATTCTACCACTACTGCGGAATGTAGATTTTATTGCTATCAAAGATACTTGTGTTGCAAGTATATCCCTAGTTACTAGTGATAGAACCAAAAATTTTGTACAATTTCTAGTTTACCATGATAAGACATCACACTACAAATGTGACATAAGTTTTGGATTCTCCATATATTCTTTCAAGTATAACTCTAATTCATTAGTTGAATCTTGAATTCCTATTTTTTCTACAAACTCATTATAGACGTTATCTATTTCATAACCAAGACCATTATCCAAATCCATTCTCTCAAAAACTTCATCTCCAACATGTTCTTAAAACTGAAAAGATGCTCCTTGTGACTGAGAAGATATCCCCAATCCACTACTAGCAGCTTTTTTCACTAAATTGATATACTCATCAATGAAACACCTTACCATATCCATAACTCACTCATAAAGATATGTAGTTATGAGATCATCTTTACCATAAAGCTTCTCTACAGAGAGCTGAACAGACTTCATCTTGTTAGTTGGGTCAAAAAAATTCTACTATCAAAAGCTTTTTTTATTTCAACATGTTTCCTAAAATGATTCCAATATTTTTCTAACTTTTCTTAGGATAGCTAAGGCTTTGTACCGTAATTCTTCATCAAGAATCTTGTTTAATGCAACAATATTTCTAGTAATAGTGACTATCTCATTGTAAATTTTATGTGAGGTAACATAAGTTGAAGCTGAAAGAATCAATATGGAGAAAATGATAAGAAATTGAACCAACCTATTAACTGCTTCGCAATCACTTGTAGATGGTGGTCCAATCCTTTTTCCCATCCAAAAGCTTCAAAAAGTACTCGTTATATGGCTTATCTTCAGCCTCCATCTTGTCAAATGCCAGTTTGAATTTCAAAGCAAGCATGCGTTAAGTGCAATTATATTTCGTTTTAACATCTAAATGTAAACTTTCCCTTGTCATCTTTTTTGTTTCTACACGAAACTCAAACTACTTGAGTCTATTTGTTGAAGACCTCACAAATTGAGTCCATTATGAATAACAACCACATTGTTATCTATCTCTTGCAAACCTTCCTTCACAATCAAGTTAAATAGGTTAATAGCGCAACTTAAATGCAAAAACTCACCTTTTAGAACCAATGTATCATCGGCAAGTTGTTTGAATCTTTCATTGAATCTTCATAGTTAAAATATTGGTTGTGGAATTATGTTCGGTGATGCAAAAGACTCTCTTTATATCTCATCGGCTAAACACTCAAGAAGAACATTGCAATTTTTTCACTTTTATGATCAGATATATTTTTGAAAGTTATGATCAGCTTTTGTAACTGTCAACTAGAATCAATAACATTAGCTGTTATTATCATATAACTAGCTCCAGTATGGTAAGCAATCGATATATCCATAATCAATGACAACCAATGCTTGTTCTGCGCAAGAATCTTCCTCATAACAGCTATCCTTTTAATATACATCTCTACAATATCTTTTGTGACTGTTCTCCGAGAATGAAACCTATACAATTTCATTTTTGAACAGAAATGTTTCCAAGCTAAGCTTTTTATGAAAGCTAATGGTAATTCAGCTAAAAACAACATCTTATTTGAAGCTTCCCTAAATATAGATTCAAAGATCTTACCCAAACCTATATTCCCACCATCTCCATCACGAGTTAACACAATTTAATTATTTTCATTATTAGCAACTTGCTTTACTTTGAATGCCTTGCAAGAACTCTGTAGATGTTTCATCATATTAGAAGTGTCAAACTTGGTTGCACAGCCTGTTTTCTTTCCAAAATAATGACAATTACATTTGTTATAAGTGTCTTTCTGTTTGGTGAAGTGATCCCAAACCCAAGATCTGGTTTTCGTCTTTGAATGATAGCCATTCACTTCCAAAGTTTCTTTTTCATGCATTTATTCCCAGGATTTAGTGTTCCATCTAGCTTATGTTCATCCATTGGAAAATCATTGGATAGTGGAGTTGAATGATCAAAAGACCCATCGGCATTATAATGAAAAACATTCGAAGTAATTTAAAATATTATTTTTCTATTCAATATTAAAAATTATCTTTTAATGACATTTACTTATCTTCTATAAAAACAGTTACAAGAACAACGAAAATGCTTTTAGATTTGTTGATCTTGAACAAAATGTTTAAATGCTTAGCAATTACAAAGTTGTAGCACAAAAAACTAAAACACGAATTTATCGTTTTTTTAACTATTAAATCTATAGCAAAATGAAGCATATAAGATATTTATTAGTAATAACATGATGTATATATTACAAAAGCTATAAGATAAATCTGTCCTCATAACAAAAGATTTTTCTTCGTTTGAATCAAAGCAGCAATGATACACATAATTTTGAAACACGCATAACAAAACATTGTCCTCTTTCCATAATTTTGAAGACACATTAATTTCCAAAATCTTTTCCCCTACCATTTCACAAACAAAAGACCAAAAAGTGAAAACACAAAGAAGAAAAAAACATTAGATTTCGATTGCAAAAATGAACCACTAAAAAACAAAATGATCCTAGGTTTTCAAAGATTTTTTTCTTATAAAAATATTAAAGTTTATTTTATCTGTCTTCTTCAAAACTATTAGTCTTGTAAAATTGACACATATCTTTGATTGATTTCACGACGATGTTGATGGTAGTGATAAAGCTAATGGTGGTGACCCGGCGATCTTAGTTAGGGATTTCAGTTTTGCATTTGGAGTTTTAGTGAGTTACAATTTACAAAGTGGAAGGAGAATTGATATTCAAAGTTGGCAACTGCAAAAAAAAAGCAAATCACTAATGGCAAATCCTAGTGGTTTTGGGGTCAAATTCATTTAATGGATTATTCGGATAACCATTCGGATATCAAGTAATATTTGGAATCGATCGGTGTCCATGGGTTTTCTATATGCAAGAATCAGCAGGTAAATTGGTTATATCCAAAATCGAACTACACCAAATTTTTGGATCGCTTCCGATTCAATTTTTTGGGTCCGGATGTTATGCATAGGACTACTTAGTAACTTGGATTCAGAAATTTTTTTTATAAAGATAGATTTTAGATATACTAGTTTATTACCATGACAATTGGGTAGCTATGTTATATTGTTATGACTTTATGGTACTTATATAAAATCCTTGATATTTGAACATATAATTAGCAATTCTTATTACTTGCAAAATTTACTAGGACATAACGCTTTTAAGCGCACATCGTTTTTTTAGTTTTTTGTCACTTGATTTCATTACTGTCGCAAACTCTTATGTTTGATTTAGCTTAGCTTCAATCTAAAGACATAACGTAACATTGGTCCCCATGGATTTGATCTCTAAATACTACTACGTTTGCATGTGCATTTGCATCAAGTATATGTTTCGCTTAAAACATAAGTATTAAGTTTTGGTGTCTTTTTTTGGAGACCGACTCCTTATTTATAAATCTAAAACTAGAACTTAGTTTATGATATTTTATTTTGAGTTACTAATGCATTATATTTTTGCATTTTGTGTATTTCGTGTGCATGACCAGAAGCTAAGGCTTTGAAAACCTTATTGCACTAGACAATTAATCATTTGAAAGGATAGAAAGAATGAACAGATAAGAAAAGACAAATCCACACAAGCTTATACTCAAATTGTTGTAGGAGGACAACAAGTTTTAGGAGGTGCATTTCATAGACAAGCTTATACTCAAAAAAACTTTGAGAGAATTTGACATGTCTCATACTTTCGATGCCAATCAATATGTGTTATTAGGCATCCTCCAATTGTGAGAATTGATTTGAAATTAATCCTCAAATCATAGCTCTGGTAAAGTAAAGTCAATTCCATGGGTTGCCTTATGAAAATCTCATGGATCACATTGAAATGTTTGAGGAGATATATGGCACAATCAAAACGAATGAAGTGCCTAGTGACTATCTGATGTGCATTCTTTTCAAGTTCTCTCTAGAAAACAAGGAAATTTGATGGATGAAGTAGTATCTCCTAGATTGTTGAATACTTGGGACGAGTACAAATATGCGCTCCTCAATCACTTCTACAAAAATGTTATGCCTAATCTCCTCGGAAACAAGATTTCTAATTTCCAACAAGTTCGTACTGAATCATTCTATGAACCTTGGGAAAGATACATAGAGTATATGAGAGATTGCCCTCATCATACCTTGCTTAGAACATTCTATCAAAATATTAGTGGAAATTTCAGATGGCACTTAATAGAGATAGTAATGGAGAATTTATGATTAGACGCATCGATGAAGCTTAATCAACAATCCAGCAAGTAGTAATAACAATCATTGTCCTGAATATGATAAAATGCTAAGGAGAATAAATACCATTGAAGCTACGAAGATTGAAGAGATGAATATAGAGTTTAATATGATGTTGAAGAAGGAAAAAGAGGTTTGTGAGTTGTTGTGATGAGGATGATGACATGAGTCATCAAGAATTTATTAGTGATGGATCTGTGGAAAAAGTTGGAGTAGATTATGTTGGTTGACAAGGATTTCGGAAGAGTTAGTTTGGTCAATACAATAACTTCAACAATTGTTCCAGTAGAGGTTTCAGCACAACAAATTTTACAATGGTTTTCAACCTTTAGTGATTGCATCGGATCCGCAAGACAATAAAATTGAGTTGATGTTGAAAGAAGTTTTATATGGTCAACAAAAGAATGAAAATATATCAACATTAAGGTATGCAACATGTATCAAGATCTTAATGAAAAGTTTGAGGCATACAAAAATTACATCTAAACTCTCAATACACAACTAACTCAGGTTTCAACAGCTGTTAAGAGACCCCTAGTAAATTTTTCTACAAACTTGAGGTAAACCTTAGAATTCAATGTAATGTAATGGAATTACAAGAGGAAATTGCTAAAAAGTAGAATGGATGGTCAATTTAGAAGAAGTAGGTGGAATTAATATGGAAACAACAAGATCAATTGATCTCCGGAATGGTTGGTCGATCCAATCAAGTAGCAAAACCTGAACAATCGATCCATCCCACACTTGCGTGATTCATCCAGCCATTTAGAAAAAATCAAGGGCTTAATCGATCGATCATCCAACCTAAATATCGACCAATCCTTGTTGTTCGATTGACTAATCCAGGTACCTCAAAGAAAAATCTGCAACTTGCACGTCCTGAATGTGTGTACAAGCATCAAGTACCCTTCCCAATCCCACACATGCACATATTGCCACCCATTAAGATGGCTTGTTTATTCATATGTCCAAAGTTCTTTCTCCCCTATTAGTACATCGTTTGAGAATGCTTGCAAAATATTTTACTGCATCAGTTTTTCAAATTCTATGAAGAAAAAAATGATGAATCAAAGGACCTCGAAAACAAGACAAGGAATCTAACACTATCACTAAAGCAATTACCAAAGATAAATAATGCGTCTAATTTCATTTTTCCATGCTTTATCACCATATTTGACTTTGAGGACTCTTGCTATGATTTAGGGTCTTGTGACATTGTCATTTTTTCAGCCCTTACAGAGAAACATAAAACTACAGATATGACACAATCTCGAAGATTGATGCATTTGGAAACTCATTCTCGCATATTCCCAAAGGAGTGATTTTTAATATATAGTTCGATTAGGAGTTTATCTAGTTTTTACTGATTTTCAAGTTGTGGAGAAGAGAGAAGGATCGAATATGTTTTTGATCTTTTGGTGATCTTTATTAGCTATAGTGGATGTTGTTGTTGGTGTGCCTAAGAGGAAAGTTTCCTTGGCTAAAATCGACATGAAGGTTTTTTACAAAGTAGTACCTAAATCAAGATCTGCAAATGTTGCTTCATGCACAACCATATTTGATGGAGACCCTCCTATCAAATCAAATAAGGTTGTTTACAAGGTAAAAGTGAAAAATAAAGTCATGAATGAATAGATCAAGGGTGATCCTCATATCACCTTGCTGCCTTAAAGGTGGTTTAGAATCAACATTGAGTACAAGATCAAACGTAAGGAGATCTGGAAACCTTTTGGTAGGCTAAGAGTGGTTCTTATTGAGAGCTGAAAGAGAAACATGAAAACGCTGTCAAATGATTATGAAACTAAAAATTATTAATCATGGAACTTGTTTCATAGCGCGTTTGAGTGTTTCTCTTCGCTGAAGTATGACAAAGTCACACTAATGACTGGAAACAAACGATTAATGGAAGGCAATCAACTGGTACCATTTCTATCTGTGATTGATACTTATTTGATGAGACTTCGTACTAAAGATTTTTAGGGGTTATCAAGGTGATTTTGGATTTATCAATGTGGTTATAGATTTAATTGGGATAGTTGTTGAGCTATAGAAGTACATAAAAGTGTTTGTTTGAGGTTGACATTTTTTTTGATGTGGGTTACATAATACAGATAAGTGTAGTGTTCTAAAAGGTATGTGAGTTTTTATATTTCTAACCTCCTTTCTGTGCTTTTTTTTTAAAGACAAACAAAGATCTGAGGGAGCTGATATATTGTGTTGTTGACGCATTTGAATTGTTTGCACGTGTTTTGAGTCTTTATGGAGTCTTTTGTAAGTTGCTATAGCTTTTACGTCACATTCGATGAAAACAAGCAGCTTGGAAAATGGGAATGCATAACTGGATTGAATCATCTGAAATTCGGCATTCGATGAAAGTTTGCACCATTGGATCGGGCTCATATTCTGATAAATGATAGAGCCACGAGTTAGCTTTTATTTTCAAGTTCTTTGAAGTTAATACAATGGTTCGATCAGAAATTTTGTCACTTTTGGTGAAAACATTCCAATCTGTCGAGTTGGAGAAGCAGACGCAAAATTTTATCCAATTCCAAAAGGATCAATCGATCCATATAATTTGAGATCCTTATTATTTGCAAAATTCCCTATCACCTAATGCATTTAATTCATGTCTTACATCCTTTTTAAGTTTTTTTTTGTTCCTTAAAGTCATTACAATCACAACTGAAGTGTAAAATTTTTAAGTGTAAAATTTACTATTGCATTTGCGTACACTAGTAGTAAGTTTTATAAGTTAAAACTGAAGTATCAAATTTCTTTGAATAACCAGTTGGATCTAGCTTGATTAAATGTATAAAGCATTAATCTAGTTTGTACTTATCTCTAAAAATTCTAAGAGAATAAAATAAAATAAAAATGGGGAAAGATCATGGCAATGATGTAATGGTTGGAAATCTAAGTTTGCTATTGTAACTATCACTATAACAAAACATGTAATTTGTGATGAAAGAAAACATAGTAAATCCATTGAAAATATATAGACATATGCCTCAACATATCAAAAACATCATTCTATTCATAAAATTTATGTACGGATCCATGAAATTTCTTCCTGAACTTATTCTCAACAATAAAAAAACATTTATATGAAGAATGAGATCAAATAAAAAGTAATAGAAAACATCATCATTCGAAAACAACTCCTTTGTGATTAAGAAAGGTGAGAATCTTCTTCCTTGCCGAACAAATACCTAAATCAATAAATAAAAATAACAAATAAACCAAAAATGTTTTGGATACTGTAGTTGTGATAGTTTGGTATTCTTGTGTTTTGTCTAGTGTTTTTTCTTGTGTTTATATAGTAGATTAGGTCGGACATGGTTGAACCCAAAAAGATTAAGGAAGAGTTTCGATAAAATCAAAGTTTCTTTGAATCTCAAATGGTTTATCGATTGGTTTGGGATGTTGTTTTATCAATTGAGATGATAATGCTGATTTTTACCAATTTTAAAAAGGTTTTTAAAGCATTTATTTTGTTTTTTTAATTATTTTGTAGTTTCTAGAGTCTTTCAAATTATTTGGGCAAAAAACACCAAAATGAGGTATTTGAGATTAAGACATTTCTGTTGCATCAGAATTTTGGCAAAGTATGGAAGAATTATTATTGATGGATCAAACTTATTGTTTGTGACAAGATAGCTTTCAAAATGAAGTTAATCCAAACCCAAAATGAAATATTATATATTATAAGTTTCTTGTAATATTTAGAAACAAAAGATATTTAGTTTAATAGGGTTTTGGTCACTAAATAAGATTTACACATAGAAATCTTAGATAAACGAGTTAACTATTTTTTAACAAAATTTCGTCACAAGCCAAGAAAATGTTATCATCAGATTTCACAAACACTCAAAGCAACATTACTAGAACATTAAAAATTGCCATTACATTAACATCACAATTAATATGTTCGATGGAACATGTTTGATAATCCAAATTGTCTCCAAAAAACTGTTTATCTTTCTTAGTTTCTCTCTACATAAAAATAGCTTAAAACTGGTTTGTACACTCCCATGCAACATAAATCTAATGTCAATCTCATGAATTCATACGAAACCGAATTGGTTTTATCATTACGAAAAACACCAACAAACTCTCCTTTCAATTAAGTGGAGAAAACCGCCATCATGGATATCACTTCGGAAATTTCAAGCTTTCCACCCGTCAATAACTTTTCCAATTCATATTTTCTTAGAAGCTAAAACATCATATAATCATTGCTTTACTTCCGTCAACTATACAAATTTATACGAATAAACATATTTCTATATGTATTTTTTGGGTTTTTTATAAGTTAAATAAATTGTGTTTTTCTTCCGTAAACTACATAAATTTCATAAATTATTCCAATTAAAAAATTCTGTTAATGTTTACACGTTAAATTATTATACGAATAGTTGACGGAATAATTTATGAAGTTTATGTAGTTTACGAAAGAAAAACACAGTTTATGTCACTTATAAAAGACCTAAAAAGTACGGGTGGAAATAAGTTTATTCGTGTAAATTTATTACACGTTAAATTATTATTAAACCTTGTTTACACGTTAAATTATTATTAAACCTTGTTTACACGTTAAATTAGAATAATTTATGAAATTTATGGAAGTTTCGGCCAATTCATATATGAGCTTTGACCCGTGGTTACGATTCGATAACGAACTTTGTGCACTTTCATACATGAACTTAGTGTTTGACCCGTAACATGCATTGACTGGATTAATTAGTATTAAACATACATTAGCGGTAAACGATGTTTAACTAACCATTAATCCTAGCTGACTAGGATGACACGTCAGTCACGACAACGTCTCAGTAAACAAGCTAAACGTCGTCGTTTTGATAAGTGGGAGTTACCCTTCATTTTTTCCCCTTTCCTTTTTCTCCGAGCTCCTTCTTCCTCTTTGCGAAATTAGGGTTTGCAGAGGCTTCCTCTTCTCTTCTTCTCCTCTGCGAACGAAGATATTTTTCTCTATGTTCTGTCATTGGTTCATGTCCGTCAATTTTCCCTGTTTATTTATTATCTTAACCCCATCCTTATTACTCGTTTTTACTTTTATAATAAAATTTTAACAGGAAATGTTTTGTGTTTTGGTATATGTGTTAACAAATTAACTTTAAATCATATAAATACGAAATTTTAAATTGAAACATATTATTTAGACTTTTGGGCTTTAAGCTACAATATATTATATTGATGACTTTGGCATATTCCGTTTAAAATAAAGGATTGCTTAATGCAGTTGCACCGTCCCTCTTATAAAAGACTTGGTCTTAGAGAGGTACAGCTGCTCACCTCATTTTTTTCGATTTCGATACTTGGAGAAATTTGAGGGAGATGATGTTGATGAAAGAAAGAGAGGAGATTATTTCGTGTGTAATGTTTAATTAGTCATAAAACGACGTCGTATCATTTCAAACAAATACGATGTCGTTTTGTTTATTTCCTCCGTAATGTTTATACGACGTCGTTTAGATTAATAGTTAAATGATTAATTAAATTTATTTAAACATCTATTATCTGACTAAGTAATTTTTTAACGGTTTGACTAACACCGTCAAGTCAATGCATGTTACGGGGTCAAACACTAAGTTCATGTATGAAAGTGCACAGCTACAAAGTTCGTTTTCGAATCGTAACCACGGGTCAAAGTTCATGTATGAATTGGCCGAAACCCCGAAATTTATGTAATTTGTGAAAGAAAAATATAGTTTATATAGTTAAAGAAAGACTTAAAAAATACTTGTGAAAATAGATTTAGTCGTATAAGTTTGTGTAGTTGACGGAAGTAAACCTTATAATCAATGATATATAATGTATATATGTTCCGAAAGCGAATAAAATGTAAAATAAATTTACGTATAAATTGTGATTTCACTATCTTAAAAAACAACACATACTTATCTTGTTTGAAACCGAGCTCCTCAAGTTATTACTTCATCTACAACAACTCTTTACCAGCATTTGTTGCAAACCGAACTTTAATGGTTCAACTGCTTTTAGGATGGATCGAATGATTACAAATTCAGCTTCAATGGTTCAATTGCTTTTAAATCTATCGAATGTATGCTACATTCAATGAGAATCTTTAAATCATGACAACAAGAGTAGTTGAGTTAGAAGCAAAAATCATTCATAATTTTATATTAGGTGAATTCAAGGCGCAACAACTTAAGAATAAGCATAACCAATATGCACAGGACATCCACTAGGATGCAAAGGATACTCTAGAATATATTATATCTTGGAAAATGAAACAAGAGCTTGATGGAAGATTCAAATCCATTATTACTCACTTTAAAGATTCATGAGCTAAGTTAAATAGAGCTACAAAACCTACAAGAAGACAAGTTGAGTGACTTTTTAAAGAGCAAGAGAGAAACTTTATGGATATCCAAGAAAACACTAAGGTTAATAGAAGAATTGAATTTGATATAAAAATTAGATAAAGAGCAACCCAACGTAAAAGGAGATGATGGTTTTGATTTGCGGATGAATCGAGATTATGATCACCTCCGGATTACCAGTGGTGGTGAGGACATTGGACCAAAGACACAAAAAGATGGAGAGGTTCCAGTCTCATTATAGTATAATGATTATACTATGGGAGTTATGATACGGCGCCAACAGAAGTTTAATTAGTTCGTGGAGCAAGAAAAAGGAAGATGAGATGAAGTTAAGCAAAACAAGCACTACAAAGAAAACACTATTATTTTCGATGGAGTTTTCAACAGAAATAGTATCTTCGAAATATTCCGACGGTTTGTTGACGGTTTTCTGACGCTTTGCCGAGCGAAATCAAATTGTCGGTAAATAATCCGTAAGTCCCGATGCCTATACCATCGTCGGGAATTCGATGGTAAAACCCGACGGACGTCCGTCGAATTACCAACGACATCAACAGCGTCGGATTTTCCTCGCTAAACCATCGGTAAGTTCTAACGGATTCAAAACCGTCGGTCTTTACCGACTACTTCCCGATGGTATCTGTTTTTCAAAATCTGTCGGCAATATGTCGGTAATATATTGGTTGACCGATTCTACGTAATTATTTTTTTAGTTGACTAAATCTTAAAGTCGTCGGAAATCCATCAGTATTTCCGATCACTTTCCGACAAAATCCTATTTTTTTGACAGTTGTTTGTTTGACCGATCTGTAAATCTAGAGGGTCATCGGTATGTCATCGGAAACTGTCCGGAAGTGGTCAGAAACCACTGGAAATCCATCGGAACACGAATATTCTTAAGAATAATCTATTAAAATTCGTGATAATCTATTAAAAATTTATAATAATCTGTTAGAAATTCGTGATAATCTTCTAATTTACATTATATACGCTCTACTCCTTCACAATTTCACTAGAACAAAAGATCTTAACAAAATGTCTTCTTCAGGTTTTTATGGTTATTTTCGATCGTGGATGGATAAATCTCGGTATGATTCAACTACGAGAGAATTGACGGATGAATTTTTGCAAGGTGTTGAGGAGTTCATGACATTTGCATCAAACAATAGCATGACATCGGAATACGGTACAATTTATTATCCGTGTATTAAATATCAAAATCATAGATTAATCTGTGTTAAAGAAGTACGTAATCATTTGTATAGGACTGGATTTATGTCGGATTACAAAATTTGGTATTCACATGGAGAAACTGATGCAATATTATTGTAGTATTTCAAAAAGGTTAGATAGTACTAATGTTAGAGTAGAGGAACCGGCATCAGAAGTTGATATAAACAGAAGTACTGTTCAGATGGTGAATGGTGTGTTTTGTGAACAAAGAGCATCGTACATTGAAGATAGGAGTAGAATAGAGGAACCTAATTTAGAAGCCCGGAAATTTTTTGATATGTTAGATGCATCGAAGCAGCCTTTGTATAAAGGATGTAGAGATAGATTATCGCCTTTATCTGCTATAGCAGGTTGATGACGATAAAAACGGATTTCAACTTGGCTGAAGATTATGTGAATGCGATAGCTGATTTTGTTAGAGATATATTACTTGAAGATAATATTACACCTGTTTCATATTACGAGGTTCAAAAACTTGTAGTTGATCTTGTATTGCCGTATCAGATGATCGATGTATGTATTGACAATTGCATGATCTATTGGAGAAATAATGAAAACTGCATGAAGTGCCAATATTTTTACAAACCTCGATTTCAAGAGACAAGCGATAGAGTACCTATTCTGCATAAACAGATTATGAAATTATATATTATCATGAAGCTTTTTTGTAAAGTAGTTTGATATATATATATATATAATTTGCATATCATTACTGATAATATAAATTAAGAACATGTTAGGATTTTAGGATCTTTTCTGATTGTCTTTGGTATTGGTTTTGTATTGCTTAGAATTAAGAAGACACAATTGATTGCCGAGTTTCCACTTAAGG
>JAEVFF010000920.1:18899-44140 GCA_018901945.1 Pugionium dolabratum | reverse complement strand
CTATGAATGGCAGGCACTCCACCCAAGTCTTGAGGTTCTTCTCTAGTGTAGTCCTGAGAAGAGTTGATAGTGTCCTGTTGACAACTTCAGTTTGGCCATCGGTTTGAGGATGGCAGGTGATAGAGAAGAGTAGCTTCGTGCCTAGCTTTCTCCAAAGGGTCCTCCAGAAATGGCTGAGGAACTTGGTGTCCCTGTCTGATACGATGGTCCTTGGCACTCCATGAAGCCGTACTATCTCCCTGAAGAACAACTCAGCTGTTTGTGTGGCATCATTGACATTGGCACATGGAATGAAGTGTGCCATCTTCGAGAATCTGTCCACCACTACAAATATTGCATCTTTGTGGTTGATCTTGGGCAGACCTAGAACAAAGTCCATTAAGATGTCATGGATGTGTAGGTATGGGCAGTGTGAGATACAACCCGTGAGGTTGCACTCGGGACTTTTCCTTCTTGCAAGTGATGCATCTTGCACAATGAGCTTCTACTATCCTCTTGATGTGTGGCCAATAGAAGTGCTCCTTGACCACTGCTAGAGAGTCTTGTCGACACCAAAGTGGCCCATGAGTCCTCCTCCATGAGCTTCTCGGATGATAAGCTCCCTTAATGATCCTTGTGGTATGCACATCCTTCTTTCTCGGAACAAGAACCCCTCATGGATGTAGAACTTGCCATGACTCCCTGTGCCACACTCCTTGTAGCTCTCAGCAAAGTCAGGATCATCCTTGTATAGGTCCTTGATGTGCTCGAACCCTAGGACCTTTGCCTCCATGGTGGATATCAAGGCAAACCTCCTTGATAGTGCATCGGCTACCATATTATCTTTGCCCTTCTTGTACTTGATGATGTACGGGAAGGTCTCTATGAACTCCATCCACCTGGCATGTCTCCTCTTGAGATGGTTTGCCCTCTGAGGTGTTTGAGAGTCTCGTGATCAGTGTGGATCACAAACTCCTTGGACAGCAAGTAATGCTGCCAAGTCTCCAATGCTCGGACAAGGGCATAAAGCTCCTTGTCATAAGTGGGGTAGTTCAGTGAGGCACCACCTAGCTTCTCACTGAAGTATGCCACTGGTCTCCCTCCTTGGGTTAGCACTGCTCCTATGCCTATTCCAGAGGCATCACACTCCACTTCAAACGTCTTGTTGAAGTCGGGCAGGACTAGCACTGGTGCATGTGTAAGGCTGTCCTTCAAGGCCTGGAATGCCTTCTCCTGAGCTTCTCCCCAGCTGAATCCCACGTTCTTCTTCACTACTGCCGTCAGTGGTGAGGCAATACTGCTGAAGTTGGGCACGAATCTCCTATAGAAGCTGGCCAGTCCGTGGAAGCTCCTTACTTGGCTGATGTTGCCTGGTGTTGGCCATTCTTGTATGGCTCGAATCTTCTCTTCATCAACCTGTAGGCCCTGTGAACTTACAACAAAACCTAAAAAGACAAGTTTATCAGTACAAAAGATGCACTTCTTGAGATTGGCATAAAGCTCTTCTTGTCGAAGGGTTTTAAGTACCATCTCAAGATGTGTGAGGTGTTCCCGTAGGCACTTACTATAAACTAGTATATCATCAAAGTAAACCACTACAAACTTACTGATGTACGCCCTAAGAACTTGGTTCATAAGGCGCATGAAGGTGCTTGGGGCATTAGTCAAGCCAAATGGCATGACTGTCCACTCGTAGAGCCCTTGCTTTGTCTTGAAAGCAGTCTTCCATTCATCACCTTCTTTCATCCTGACCTGGTGGTATCCACTCTTGAGGTCTATCTTGGAGAAGACCGTGGCTCCACTCAGCTCATCTAGCATGTCATCCAGCCGTGGTATTGGATGCCGGTACTTGACTGTGATGTTGTTGATTGCTCGGCAGTCCACGCACATTCGCCAAGTCCCATCCTTCTTGGGCACTAGTAGCACTGGTACGGCACATGGACTGAGGCTCTCTCGAACATATCCTTTCTCCAGGAGCTCCTTGACTTGCTTCTCAAGCTCCTTGGACTCCTCTGGACTCATCCGGTAGGCTGGCCGGTTGGGCAGGGCTGCTCCGGGCACTAGATCGATCTGGTGTTCTATGCCACGTAAAGGAGGCAAGCCTGCTGGTATCTCCTCTGGAAATACATCCTGGAACTTGTTGAGGAGAGTTGCTACTTCAGGAGGTAGCTCTACCTGTTCTTTTTCTACATTCAACACTTCCTTGAAAACCATTAGTAACATTAAATCCTTCGAGGCTAAAGCTCTCCGGACATGGCTTGGTTGAATAAGAAAATTAGACTTGATAAGTTTCTTTTCCTTACTCATTTGGAGTTGTAGCTCGTGTACCTGGGCAGGTGTAAGAGGAGCCAAGCTGACCTTTCTTTTGTCATGCACAAAAGTGTAGAGATTGGTTCGGCCATCATGCCTGGTCTCTTTGTCAAACTGCCATGGTCTTCCTAGCAGAAGATGGCCAGCTTGCATGGGCACCACGTCGCACACGACTTGGTCTTGGTACTTGCCCACACTGAATGGCACAGTGACTTGCTCATGGATCTTGAGCTCCACTTTGTCATCGAGCCATCTCAGTCTATATGGTCGAGGATGCCTTGTCTTCTCTAGACCTAGCTTATCAAACATATATGCACTAGCAACGTTAGTGCAAGAACCACCATCTATGATGAGGTTACATACCTTGCCCTTGATGGTGCAACGGCTGTGGAAGATGTTCTCCTTTGGATGGTCTCTGAAGGATCCACCATTGCACTGAGGATGCGTCTAGTGACCAGCACTTCCCCCACATCAGGGTACTCAATGTCACCATACTCCTCTTCTGGTTCATAGTCCTCTTCATCTTGGGACTCATATTCTCCAGCCTCCGTAATCAACATGACCCGGTTGTTTGGGAACTCCCTTGAGATGTCTCCACGACCCCTACACTTGAAACAAGTGATGCCACGTGATCTTTGAGGGTTAGAAGACTTACCAGGATCTTTGGGGTTGAACCTTGACTCGATCTCTATGCTCTTGCCTTTGTCTACGAGCTTGGGCATGTTGCTTGGTGCCCAAGGTATCTTAGGCTTGCTGCGGATGTCTTGGCTCTTACGTTTGATGTGCTTCTCAGCCTGGACAGATAGGTGGAACAAGTCTTTGAAGTCATTGTAGATTTGCCTTTCCACCTTGCGGCTGATTCTTTCTTGGAGTCCATCCAAGAATTGTGCCATCAATGCTTCTTAATCATCATTGAGCTCCAGCCTGTTCCTTAGCTTCTCGAACTCTTCATAGTACTCCTCTACTGATCTAGTACCCTGCTTAACAGTATGAAAACGACGTTGCAAATCTCTATGATAGTAAGGTGGAACAAACCTTTGTTGCATGAGGTCATTCATGTCGACCCATGAGTCTATGGGCCTCATTCTCTTCCTCCTTCTGTCAGATACCTCACGATCCCACCAGATGAGGGCATTGTCCATGAGTTGTGCTACTGCCATGAGACTCTCCTAGGCCCTGGTTGGTTGTAATGATCAAAGATATGATCCATTCTTCTTTCCCAATCTAGGTAAGCCTCGGGGTCTACTTTTCCTGCAAAACTAGGAGGAGTTTGCTTAACATCAGGATGATTTACCCGGTTGTAGGTGTGTTCATCTCCATCCTCATGATGTCTAGGAGGCATTCTTAGTCTCTGGTGAAGACCATATGGCTCAAAGCCATCATCTTCTGCCTCTGGTTGCCGTGGAGGTCCTCTCGGCCTATGGTGATAGTTATGAGGTTGTGTGTCCTCATCTCCATCTGGTTGGGGTTCCTCCTGTTCGTGCCGTGTCCTAAGGTGCTCAGGACCCTCAGGACGGTCTTGCTCAGCTCTCACGTGCCTTATGGCCTGGAATCTCACCGGTCTTTCCACGCGCTCCAACCTCTCGCCTATGGATGCGAGTTGTGTTTGGAGTGTGGTGAACATGGCCATCATGGCTTCGGTTGCTTCTCTATTTTCTTCTGCCATTGTGCTACAAAGAAAGAAGACAAGTTAGGATGCTCCTAAATTATTAGGAGGGTTTTCTTTTTGTAAGGATTCGAAAATTTGCAAAAAGAAAAAAAATCTGAGAATTGGAAATTCAAAAATGTGAAGATTTGAAAAAAAGGAAACTTTCTTGACAACTTGTGCTAGCTGTCCAATTCGAATTCCTTTGGTATTTTTCCTATTTTCTTTTTCTTTTCTTTTTAATTTAACTTAAAAATAAAGGAAATATGATTTAAACAAAAAGAAAAACGTGAATGGTAATGCAAAAGTGAATCTAAACCCTAGTGATACACGTAGAAGGCTAGATGCACTCGGTTTGGAGTTTTATGTTATTTTTTTTGATTTTTCTTGAATGTGACTTAAACTAATGCAAGAACTAAAAACAAAACAAGCTAAAGGATAGAAACAACCTGGTTTAGTAGCTTTAAGCTCTGATACCAAAATGATACAAGCCTTGATTCAAGGATGTATGCGCGTGGGCTGTTTGGAGAAGTTTAGGTGAGAAACTCGACCTTAGACTTCTTGGATAGGGGGTTTTGGGTTGGTATTCGATGGAAAGGTGAAGTGAACCACACGAGGGGTGATGAACCTCGTGATAAATCACAAACTTAGAGCTAGGAGGGCTGGTCTCAACTAGGTTCTAAGCGCACAAGTCTCTCTTGAGAGAAAGCTCGTAGGGAAAAAGTTCTACTTTATTAATAATCAAAAAGGGTTGTCGAACTACAATGCTGGAAGGAGCCTTATTAATATGCTCGACAGCTTGACCTTCTAGGGTCGACTCAAATAAGAAAAAGGAAAGTTTACAAAAGTGCACAAAAGGAAAAAAAATACAAAAGTGTATAACCGAAAAAGGACCTATTCCTAAAATGTTCTTGACTCAAAAATGTAAAGCAACTAGATCCTACCCTGCAAAACAGAAAGAGGCATATATTCGAATGTAAACTTACCTTAACTCACCTCACGGCCAAGAAATGGAAGGTGGCCGTCCTTGTGGCATGCACGCGCCTTGCTCCTAGTCTTCGACTTGGAGTAGGGTTAAAAATCTTTGGGCCCTGACCTCTCTTGCCACTAAAGCCAAAGTCTCTGATGTCCCTTGTGTTGTTGAGAAGCCTTTGGACTCTTCCTTGCACTTCTGGCCCATTGTCCTTAGTCGATCTTCCTCTAGGAGCTTGTCGACCCATAAGCTGAATTTGTGGAAGAGTGCCCTTGATCTGCTTCTTGTCATTGCTCCTTGAGGCACCACTGGTGTAGAAACTTCCTCTAGGTGCATGTCCTGGAGCTGGTAGCTCATTTGGTCCGAGTCTTCTTGTGTAGAAGTGGAAATGCGCGTGTACTCGGCTGGATCGGCTGTACCGGCTGGATTGTGTGCGGTACTGGCCGGAATGCCTTCAGGACCGGCCAAGTTGATCCTGGAGTTGGCGGCATCACCAGAGGGACCGGCGGTGTTATCCATGTCACCACCAAGTGTGCCGGAAGCTTGGGCCTCTCCGCCGGCAATGCTGGTTGCTCTGGTCCTTGTGGTCGAGGGTCCGGCGGTACTGCTTGGGCCAGCAGGCATGCCAGATGGTCCGGCTGTCTCGGGCAAGCTTCCTGGTCGGCCAGTCTGGTCTCCTGGCTGGATGTACGACCTGATGTCCTCATCATTCCCTCCCTCTTCAGTAGGTTTTGTCCTCAAAACTGGTTCATTTGCATGGAAAGGGGCCAAGTCAGTAACATTAAACGTATTGGACACATTAAACTCACCTGGAAGCTCGATCCGGTAGGCGTTGTTGTTGATCCTCTCGAGCCCTCTGAAGGGTCCATCTCCTCTTGGTGCTAGCTTGGAACTCCTTAGGTTTGGGAACCTCTCCTGCCGTAGGTGTAGCCACACCCAATCGCCTGGTTGAAAGATCACCTCCATTCTTCCCTTGTTGCCATGAGTCACATACTGTCCAGTCCTCTTCTCCAAGTTTTCTGCTACCTTCTGGTGTAACCTCCTTATGAACTCTGCCTTGGATGCTCCGTTGAGGTTGGTCATCTCAACTGGTGGTAGTGGTGTTTGCTCCAATGGGGTGAGAGGGTTGAAGCCGTATACCACTTCAAATGGTGTCTTCTTGGTTGCTAAGTGCACGGCTCGGTTGTAGGCGAACTCAATGAATGGCAGGCACTCCACCCAAGTCTTTAGGTTCTTCCCTAGTGTAGTTCTGAGAAGGGTTGATAGTGTCCTGTTGACAACTTCAGTTGGCCATCGGTTTGAGGATGGCAAGTGGTTGAGAAGAGTAGCTTCGTGCCTAGCTTTCTCCAAAGGGTCCTCCAGAAGTGGCTGAGGAACTTGGTGTCCCTGTCTGATACGATGGTCCTTGGCACTCCATGAAGTCGTACTATCTCCCTGAAGAACAGCTCAGCTGTTTGTGTGGCATCATTGACACTGGCACATGGAATGAAGTGTGACATCTTGGAGAATCTGTCCACCACTACAAAGATTGCATCTTTGTGGTTGATCTTGGGCAGACCTAGAACAAAGTCCATTGAGATGTCCACCCATGGATGTTTAGGTATGGGCAGTGTGAGATACAACCCGTGAGGTTGCACTCGGGACTTTGCCTTCTTGCAAGTGATGCATCTTGCACAATGAGCTTCTACTGTCCTCTTGATGTGCGGCCAGTAGAAGTGCTCCTTGACCACTGCTAGAGTCTTGTCGACACCAAAGTGGCCCATGAGTCCTCCTCCATGAGCTTCTCGAATGATAAGCTCCCTTAGTGATCCCTGTGGTATGCACAGCCTTCTTTCTCGGAACAAAAATCCCTCATGGATGTAGAATTTGCCATGACTCCCTGTGCTACACTCCTTGTAGCTCTCCGCAAGGTCAGGATCATCCTTGTATAGATCCTTGATGTGCTCGAATCCTAGGACCTTTGCCTCCATGGTTGATATCAAGGCAAACCTCCTTGATAGTGCATCGGCTACCACATTGTCTTTGCCCTTCTAGTACTTGATGACGTACGGGAAGGTCTCTATGAACTCCATCCACCTGGCATGTCTCCTCTTGAGATTGGTTTGCCCTCTGAGGTGTTTGAGAGTCTCGTGATCAGTGTTGATCACAAACTCCTTGGACAGCAAGTAATGCTGCCAAGTCTCCAATGCTCGGACAAGGGCATAAAGCTCCTTGTCATAAATGGGGTAGTTCAGTGAGGCACCACCTAGCTTCTCACTGAAGTATGCCACTGGTCTCCCTCCTTGGGTTAGCACTGCTCCTATGCCTATTCCAGAGGCATCCCACTCCACTTCAAACGTCTTGTTGAAGTCGGGCAGGACTAGCACTGGTGCATGTGTAAGGCTGTCCTTCAAGGCCTTGAATGCCTTCTCCTGAGCTTCTCCCCAGCTGAATCCCATGTTCTTCTTCACTACTGCCGTCAATGGTGAGGCAATGCTGCTGAAGTTGGGCACGAATCTCCTATAGAAGCTGGCCAGTCCGTGGAAGCTCCTTACTTGGCTGATGTTGCCTGGTGTTGGCCATTCTTGTATGGTTCGAATCTTCTCTTCATCAACCTGTAGGCCCTGTGAACTTACAACAAAACCTAAAAAGACAAGTTTATCAGTACAAAAGATGCACTTCTTGAGATTGGCATAAAGCTCTTCTTGTCAAAGGGTTTTAAGTACCATCTCAAGATGTATGAGGTGTTCCCGTAGGCACTTACTATAAACTAGTATGTCATCAAAGTAAACCACTACAAACTTACTGATGTACGCCCTAAGAACTTGGTTCATAAGGCACATGAAGGTGCTTGGGGGCATTAGTCAAGCCAAATGGCATGACTGTCCACTCGTAGAGCCCTTGCTTTGTCTTGAAAGCAGTCTTCCATTCATCACCTTCTTTCATCCTGACCTAGTGGTATCCACTCTTGAGGTCTATCTTGGAGAAGACCGTGGCTCCACTCAGCTCATCTAGCATGTCATCCAGCCATGGTATTGGATGCCAGTACTTGACTGTGATGTTGTTGATTGCTCGGCAGTCCACGCACATGCGCCAAGTCCCATCCTTCTTGGGCACTAGTAGCACTTGTACGGCACATGGACTGAGGCTCTCTCGAACATATCCTTTCTCCAGGAGCTCCTTGACTTGCTTCTCAAGCTCCTTGGACTCCTCAGGACTCATCCGGTAGGCTGGCCGGTTGGGCAGGGCTGCTCCGGGCACTAGATCAATCTGGTGTTCTATGCCACGTAAAGGAGGCAAGCCTGCTTGTATCTCCTCTGGAAATACATCCTGGAATTTGTTGAGGAGTGTTGCTACTTCATGAGGTAGCTCTACCTGTCCCTGTTCTACACTCAACACTTCCTTGAAAACCATTAGTAACATTAAATCCTTCGAGGCTAAAGCTCTCCGGACATGGCTTGGTTGAATAAGAAAATTAGACTTGATAAGTTTGTTTTCCTTACTCATTTGGAGTTGTAGCTCGTGTACCTGGGCAGGTGTAAGAGGAGCCAAGCTGACCTTTCTTTTGTCATGCAAAAAAGTGTAGAGATTGGTTCGGCCATCATGCCTGGTCTCTTTGTCAAACTGCCATGGTCTTCCTAGTAGAAGATGGCCAGCTTCCATGGGCACCACGTCGCACACGACTTGATCCTGGTACTTGCCCACACTGAATGGTACAATGACTTGTTCATGGATCTTTAGCTCCACTTTGTCATCGAGCCATCTCAGTCTATATTGTCGAGGATGCCTTGTCTTCTCTAGACCTAGCTTATCAACCATATATGCACTAGCAACGTTAGTGCAAGAACCCCCATCTATGATGAGGTTACATACCTTGCCCTTGATGGTGCAACGGCTGTGGAAGATGTTCTCCCTTTGGATGGTCTCTGAAGGATCCACCATTGCACTGACGATTCGTCTAGTGACCAGCACTTCCCCCACATCAGGGTACTCAATGTCACCATATTCCTCTTCTGGTTCATAGTCCTCTTCATCTTGGGACTCATATTCTCTAGCCTCTGTAATCAACATGACCCGGTTGTTTGGGCACTCCCTTGAGATGTGTCCACGACCCCTACACTTGAAACAAGTGATGTCACGTGATCTTTGAGGGTTAGAAGACTTACCAGGCTCTTTCTGGTCACGGGTGGGTTCAGGAGGCTTGCTCTTGAACCTTAACTCGATCTCTATGCTCTTGCCTTTGTCTACGGGCTTGGGCATGTTGCTTGGTGCCCAAGGTGTCTTAGGCTTGCTGCGGATGTCTTGGCTCTTACGTTTGATGTGCTGCTCAGCCTGGACAGATAGGTGGAACAAGTCTTTGAAGTCATTGTAGATTTGCCTTTCAACCTTGCGGCTGATTCTTTCTTGGAGTCCATCCAAGAATTGTGCCATCAATGCTTCTTCATCATCATTGAGCTCCAATCTGTTCCTTAGCTTCTCGAACTCTTCATAGTACTCCTCTACTGATCTGGTACCCTGCTTAAGAGTACGAAAACGACGTTGCAAGTCTCTATGAAAGTAAGGTGGAACAAACCTTTGTCGCATGAGGTCTTTCATGTCGACCCATGAGTCTATGGGCCTCATTCTCTTCCTCCTTCTGTCAGATACCTCACGATCCCACCAGATGAGGGCATTGTTCGTGAGTTGTGCTACTGCCATTGAGACTCTCCTAGGTCCTGGTTGGTTGTAATGATCAAAGATATGATCCATTCTTCTCTCCCAATCTAGGTAAGCCTCGGGGTCTACTTTTCCTGCAAAACTTGGAGGAGTTAGCTTAACATCAGGATGAGTTACCCGGTTGTAGGCGTGTTCATCTCCATCCTCATGATGTCTAGGAGGCATCTTGGTCTCTGGTGAAGACCATATGGCTCGAAGCCATCATCTTCTGCCTCTGGTTGCCGTGGAGGTCCTCTCGGCCTATGGTGATAGTTATGAGGTTGTGTGTCCTCATCTCCATCTGGCTGGGGTTCCTCCTGTTCGTGCCGTGTTCTAAGGTGCTCAGAAACCTCAGGACGGTCTTGCTCAGCTCTCACGTGCCTTATGGCCTGGAACCTCACCGGTCTTTCCATGCGCTCCAACCTCTCGCCTATTGATGCGAGTTGTGTTTGGAGAGTGGTGAACATGGCCATCATGGCTTCGGTTGCTTCTCTATTTTCTTCTCCCATTGCGTGCTACAAAGAAAGAAGACAAGTTAGGATGTTCCTAAATTATTAGGAGGGTTTTCTTTTTATACGAATTCGAAAATTTGCAAAAAAGAAAAAAATCTGAGAATTGGAAATTCAAAAATATGAAGATTTGAAAAAAGGAAACTTTCTTGACAACTTGTGCTAGCTGTCCAATTCGAATTCCTTTGGTATTTTTCCTATTTTCTTTTTCTTTTCTTTTTAATTTAACTTAAAAACAAAGGAAATATGATTTAATAAAAAAGGAAAACGTGAATGGTAATGCAAAAGGGAATCTAAACCTAGTGATACACGTAGAAGGCTAGATGCACTCGGTTTGGAATTTGATGTTATTTTTTTTTTATTTTTCTTGAATGCGACTTATACTAATGCAAGAACTAAAAACAAAACAAGCTAACGGATAGAAACAACCTGGTTTAGGAGCTTTAGGCTCTGATACCAAAATGATACAAGTCTTGATTCAAGGATGTATGCGCGTGGGCTGTTTGGAGAAGTGTAGGTGAGAAACTCGACCTTAGACTTCTTGGATAGGGGTTTTTGGGTTGGTATTCGATGGAAAGGTGAAGTGAACCACACGAGGGGTGATGAACCACGTGATAAATCACAAACTTAGAGTTAGGAGGGCTGGTCTCAACTAGATTCTAAGCGCACAAGATTCTTGAGAGAAAACTTGTTGGGGAAAAAGTTCTATCTTTATTAATATCAAAAAGGTTGTCGAACTACAATGCTGGAAGGAGCCTTATTAATATGCTCGACAGCTTGACCTTCTAGGGTCGACTCAAATAAAGAAAAAGAAAGTTTACAAAAGTGCACAAAAGGAAAAGATACAAAAGTGTATAACCGAAAAAGGACCTATTCCTAAAATGTTCTTGACTCAAAAATGTAAAGCAACTAGATCCTACCCTGCAAAACAGAAAGAGGCATATATTCGAATGTAAACTTACCTTAACTCACCTCACGGCCAAGAAATGGAAGGTGGCCGTCCTTGTGGCATGCACGCGCCTTGCTCCTAGTCTTCGACTTGGAGTAGGGTTAAAAATCTTTGGGCCCTGACCTCTCTTGCCACTAAAGCCCAAGTCTCTGATGTTCCTTGTGTTGTTGAGAAGCCTTTGGACTCTAATTTGCTCTTCTGGCCCATTGTCCTTAGCTGCTCTTCCTCTAGAGCTTGTCGACCCATAAGCTGAATTTGTGGAAGAGTGCTCTTGATCTGCTTCTTGTCATTGCTCCTGGAGGTACCACTGGTGTAGATACTTCTTCTAGGTGCATGTCCTGGAGCTGGTAGCTCATTTGGTCCGAGTCCTCTTGTGTGGAAGTGGAATTGCGCGTGTACTCGGCTGTATCGGCTGGATTGTGCGTGGTACTGGCTGGGATGCCTTCAGGACCGGCCAAGTTGATCCCAGAGTTGGCGGCATCACCAGAGGGACCGGCAGTGTCTTCCACGTCCCCACCAAGTGTGCCGGGAGCTTGGGTCTCTCCGCCGGCGATGCTGACTGGTCTGGTCCTATAGGTCGAGGGTCCGGCGGTACTGCCTGGTCCGGCAGACGTGCCAGATGGTCCTGCTGTCTCGGGCATGCTTCCTGGTCGGCCAGTCTGGTCTCCTGGCTGGATGTACGACCTGATGTCCTCATCATTGCTCCTTGAGGTACCACTAGTGTAGAGACTTCCTCTAGGTGCATGTCCTGGAGCTGGTAGCTCATTTGGTCCGAGTCTTCTTGTGTAGAAGTGGAAATGCGCATGTACTCGGCTGGATCGGCTGTACCGGTTGGATTGTGCGCGGTACTGGCCGGAATGCCTTCAGGACCGGCCAAGTTAATCCCGGAGTTGGCGGCAACACCAGAGGGACCGGCGGTGTCATCCACGTCGCCACCAAGTGTGCCGGAAGCTTGGGCCTCTCCGCCGGCAATGCTGGTTGCTCAGGTCCTTGTGGTCGAGGGTCCGGCAGTACTGCTTGGGCCGGCAGGCATGTCAGATGGTCCGGCTGTCTCGGGCAAGCTTCCTGGTCGGCCAGTCTGGTCTCCTGGCTGGATGTACGACCTGATGTCCTCATCACAATGTGTCTTAAATCAATTAGCATGCCAGAGATCTTTGAGAGAGCTCTCCAAAATGGTATTATCGGCATGTAGTTCATCGTGGTGCGATACTTATAGCATTTTGAAATACAAAATTTTGCGATAGACACATAAAAAACCTAGTAAATATGGGTGCAACACCAGGACTTCCCAGGAGATCACCCATCGTAGTACTATCTCACCTTGGAACGCTTAACTACAAAGTTCTAATAAGGACCGGTGCATTAGTGCTGGTATGATCGCACCCGGTAGTATGTGTCATGCGATCATAAATATGCTCTTCATCCATTTTTTCAATGTTTCTTCTCGAACTCCTCTCGATAAAGAAGAATCCACACTATGTGTGGTCGTCTAGATGGTTGAAACGTTTTGGATTGTCGATGTGATGGGTTTGAGTTGGCCGATAAAATGGTTTTGTGGTCGTGATTGCTTCCGCCTAAGAAAAAGGTCTGAAAGAGCATCTAAACATCAAAATTTGGGGTTGAAAACATCTCTTGTGGGTCATTCACAAGATGGCACGTCAGATATCTTTGAGAGAGCTTTCCGAAATGATATTTTTGGCCGTATAGTTCATTGTGGTGCAAAATTTATGACATTTTAAAAATACAATGTTTTCCGATAGACACTTAACAAAACCGATTGAATCAAAAAAGGGGTGCAAAACGAGGACTTCCCAGGAGGTCACCCATCGCAGTACTACTCTTACCCAAACACGCTTAACTGCAGAATTCTGATGGGATATGGTGCATTAGTGCTGGTATGATCACACCCGTTAGTACAGGTCATGCAATCGAAAATATGCTCTTCATCCACTATTTCAATTGTTCTACCTGAGCTCCACAAGATAAAGAAGAATCCACATGATGTGTGGACCTCGTCTAGATGATCGAAACATTTTGATCGTCGATGCAATGTGTAACATACCGGGCCTAAATTTAAACCATGAGGTCCACATAAATAGAAGTGAGGGTATAACGGACAATTCTCCTGAAACCCTAATTAACCCTAATGGCAATATAAGGCGTCGTCAAAGGGGATTAGAGGCAGCCGCACATCAGAAACAAAAGCAAGAAGAAAAGGAGAGATTTCGACAGAGCAGAGGGGTGGAAAGCTCAACGTTGGAGAGCCCAGGTGTTCGTGTGTACCATCGTTGGAGGAAGAGAAATCTACGCACGACAGACGATTCCAATATTCCATTAACCCAGGTTTTGCAGTGAGGTGAGGCATGATCTATGATTTCCATTATACAATTATGTATATGTATTTTGATGAGTGCTTTGTTTAGGGAGAAAATTAGAGGTTGAAACTAGGTGTGCTATTAGGGTTTTAGTTAATTGTTGCAAAAGAAGTAATATTGTTTTTATCAGGAAAAGCAATTAAATCTATTAGAGATTTATTAGATAATAAAGAAATAAATATTAAAAAATGAATAGGAATGGGATGGTGTACTTGTGTGGTGTAGTGGGAGAAAAGAGTAAAAGTTTTGGTTAATTTATTATTTTAAAGGAGATTATTATGTTGACCTTATTATTAAGAAATATAAATTGTTGTGTGTTGGTTTACTGGTTAATGACATTAAATTATTTTGGTGGATTATGGTATAATAAAATGAACCATAATTAATTAATTAACTAGAATAAATTAATATAATTATTATATAAATATTAAACATTTAGTCTAAGCAAGTATAATGGCTGATTTGTTAATGTGGGAATGAGTTCTGGTGAATGTGATATTCACGTAACGCGGGTATGGTGTATTGAAGCAACGTTAGTTGGTTCAACTACGTTGATGGGTGTTGGATTACGACAACAGCGGTGTTGAGTTATAGTTCATTAATGGCTGGTAGGCCGGAAACAACCGTCGATGTGACGGGAGCTCGACGTGAGCAAATAGGCCGACGTGGCCATGGTGGAAAGCCGACGTGGCTTTGGGGGTTCCAAATCCTTAAACCGACGTGGTTAGGGATGAGGAAGAATGGTTGTGACTTAGGAAAGCACGTTTTAAATACATATATCTTGGTAGTATTTGTGTCAACTTTTTTGATGGAATCAATCATGCTAGTTTTCTTTGCTAAATAAAGTAATTATCAAGATTATATACATACTTGTATAATGGGAATATGTGGGTAGGCGTGATTGCTTCACTGAGTAATTCTGTTACTCAAGCCTCCTTTTGGATACAGGTGAGTTCGAGCAATAGTGATGCCGTGACTCGGGGTGGTGCTTCGTTTGGGAATTTTTAAATATTATTTATATATTTTATTTTGAATCTTGAATATCGTTGGATTTTTTTAAAGTTATTACCTTATGTTTTTTTTAATAATATTATAGTTGGATTGAGAGAATTCTTTTAATAAAAAGAATTATTACCTATACTTTATATGAGGTTTCAAATGAATTATAAGCTAAGTACGAGACGATAACACGTGTCATGTATTATGGAGACGGGTGTTACAATTTTGGTATCAGAGCAAGGTTGCTACTCCGGTTCTGATCTGGAGAGCGTTATTTAAGGTTTTGTTTTTAAAAAAAAAAATATTTTCAATGGGGGAGCACCACTCAGAGTAATTGTCGTGAAGTCAATTAATTTTCATTGATTTATAATACTATTGGAATGATATATGGATTTGGTGTTTATTTGGACAGTATGCCGCCAAGGAAAGTTAATCGTAGGGCTGGTCTGCGTAGTGGAGATCGTGAGCGCAACCATAGGGACCAATCGTTGGAGCAGGAAGGTGTTGCCCCAGTTCAGCAACCAGCTGTTGTTGCTCCCGTGGTGGATTATACGGCACTCAGTGCAGCTATGATGCAAAGTATGCGTGAGGTGTTAGCGCCTTTGTTGCAGCAAATTCCTGGAGCAAATCAGATACCACGAGTTGCAGTGCCTGAGCAGGCAGCTCCGGAGTTCGCTGCACCCGAACCTCCTGTTCAAGAGTTTGTGGCACCTCAATACCCACCGTCGTCCCCTCTAATGCAAAGGGTACCCGTACGGGACCAGGGGCCCACGTATTGGGATGCTTTGAAGATGTTAAGGAGTTTGAACATGGAGATGTTTAGTGGAGGGATCGACCCAATTGCAGCAGACAATTGGATGAGGATGTTAGAGAGGAATTACGAGACAATCATGTGCCCAAATGAATTTAGGAAGCAATTGGCGATTCAATACCTAAGGGACGAAGCACAAGTTTGGTGGGATGGTGTGGTCGCTAACACTCATGCAAACCACTTGGTGAACTGGCATGACTTTAAGGAGGAATTTGCACGGAAATACTTTCCACAAGAGGTTTTAGACCAAATGGTCGGATTGTTTGCCGACCTTCGGCAAGGGGCTAAGTCAGTTCGGGAGTATGATCTAGAGTTTCGTCGACTTAGGAGGTTCGCAGGAAGAGGAACAAGCGAATATGACATGATTCTCAAGTTTCAAAGAGGTTTGAGGTTAGAGGTGAGAAATCGTTGCATGGTGCGGAAATACAATAGCATGGTCGATTTAGTGGAAACAGCGTCTTTAGTGGAACAGGGCATTGAGGCAGAAACCAAACAAGCAAAAGCGGCCCAAGCAAGGATGGGAAAACTGACTGAGCCGCAGAGACGTACCACAGATAATCAGAATATGGGCCCGATGCAGGTTAGAGGAGTGCTTACTTGTTTCAGGTGCGGTCAGACCGGACATACCAAGATGCATTGTCCAAGTGGAGATGATCTCTGTTACAATTGTAAGCTACCAGGATATATCTCAAAAAACTGTCCAACAAGGCAGCTAGGGGACAGAGATAGGGCGAGGGAGCGTATNTAAGTAAGTATAATGGCTGAATTGATAATGTGGGAATAAGTTCTGGTGAATGTGATATTCACGTAACGTGGGTATGGTGTATTGGAGCAACATTAGTTGGTTCAACTGCGTTGATGGGTGTTGGGCTACGACAACAGCGGTGTTGAGTCGTAGTTCATTAACGGCTGGCAGGCCGGAAACAACCGTCAACGTGACGGGAGCTCGACGTGAGCAAATAGGCCGACATGGCCGTGGTGGAAAGCCGACGTGGCTTTGGGGGTTCCAAATCCTTAAACCGACGTGGTTAGGGATGAGGAAGAATGGTTGTGGCTTAGGAAAGCACGTTTTAAATACATATATCTTGGTAGTATTTGTGTCAACTTTTTGTGGAATCAATCGTGTTAGTTTTCTTTGCTAAATAAAGTAATTATCAAGATTATATACATACTTGTATAATGGGAATATGTGGGTAGGCGTGATCGTTTCACTGAGTAATTTTGTTACTCAAGCCTCCTTTTGGATGCAGGTGAGTTCGAGCAGTAGTGATACCGTGACTCGGGGTGGTGCTAAATTTGGGAATTTTTAAACATTATTTATATATTTTATTTTGAATTTTGAGTATCGTTGGAGTTTTTTAAAGTTATTACCTTATGTCCTTTTTTAATAATATTATAGTTGGATTGAGAGAATTCTTTTATTAAAAAGAATTAATACTTACACTTTATATGGGGTTTCAAATGAATTATAAGTTAAGTACGAGACGATAACACATGTCATATAATATGGAGACGGGTGTTACAATTTTGGTATCAGAGCGAGGTTGCTACTCCGGTTCTAACCCGGAGAGCGTTATTTAAGGTTTTAAAAAAAATGTTTTCAAAATATATATATATATTTTTTTTCAATGGGGGAGCACCACTCCGAGGAATTGTCGTGAAGTCAATTAATTTTCGTTGATTTATAATACTATTGGAATGATATGTGGATTTGGTGTTTATTTGGACAGTATGCCGCCAAGGAAAGTTAATCGTAGGGCTGGTCTGCGTAGTGGAGATCGTGAGCGCAACCATAGTGACCAATCGTTGGAGCAAGAAGGTGTTGCCCCAGTTCGGCAACCAGCTGTTGTTGCTCCCGTGGTGGATTATGCGGCACTCAGTGCAGCTATGATGCAAAGTATGTGTGAGGTGTTAGCGCCTTTGTTGCAGCAAATTCTTGCAGCAAATCAGATACCACGAGTTGCAGTGCCTGAGCAGGCAGCTCCGGAGTTCGCTGCACCCGAACCTCCTGTTCAAGAGTGTGTGGCACCTCAATACCCACCGCCGTCCCCTCTAATGCAAAGGGTACCCGTATGGGACCAGGGGCCCACGTATTGGGATGCTTTGAAGATGTTAAGGAGTTTGAACATGGAGATGTTGAGTGGAGGGATCGATCCAATTGCAGCAGCCAATTGGATGAGGATGTTAGAGAGGAACTACGAGACAATCATGTGTCCGATTGAGTTTAGGAAGCAATTGGCGATTCAATACCTAAGGGACGAAGCGCAGGTTTGGTGGGATAGTGTGGTCGCCAACACTCATGCAAACCACTTGGTGAGCTGGCATGACTTTAAGGAGGAATTCGCACGGAAATACTTTCCACAAGAGGTTTTAGACCAAATGGTCAGATTGTTTGCCGACCTTCGGCAAGGGGCTAAGTCAGTTCGGGAGTATGATCTAGAGTTTCATTGACTTAGGAGGTTCGCAGGAAGAGGAACAAGCGAATATGAAATGATTCTCAAGTTTCAAAGAGGTTTGAGTTTAGAGGTGAGAAATCGTTGCATGGTGCGGAAATACAATAGCACAGTCAATTTAGTGGAAACAGCGTATTTAGTGGGAACAGGGCATTGAGGCAGAAACCAAGCAAGCAAAAGCGGCCCAAGAAAGGGTGGGAATTGACTGAGCCGCAGAGACGTACCACAGATAATCGGAATATGGGCCCGATGCAGGTTAGAGGAGTACTCACTTGTTTTAGGTGCGGTCAGACCGGACATACCAAGATGCATTGTCCAAGTGGAGATGATCTTTGTTACAATTGTAAGCTACCAGGACATATCTCAAGAAACTGTCCAACGAGGCAGCTAGGGGACAGAGATAGGGCGAGGAAGCGTATGTGATACAAGCCTTGATTCAAGGATGTATGCGCGTGGGCTGTTTGTAGAAGATTAGGTGAGAAACTCAACCTTAGGCTTCTGGATAGGGGTTTTCTGGTTGGTAAACGATGGAAGGGTGAAGTGAACCACACGAGGGGTGATGAACCTCGTGATAAATCACAAACTTAGAGCTAGGAGGGCTGGTCTCAACTAGGTTCTAAGCGCACAAGATTCTTACAGAGAAAACTTGTAGGGAAAAAGTTCTACTTTATTAATAATCAAAAAGGTTGTCGAACTACAATGCTGGAAGGAGCCTTATTAATATGCTTGACAGCTTGACCTTCTAGGGTCGACTCAAATAAATAAAAGGAAAGTTTACAAAAGTGCACAAAAGGAAAAGATACAAAAGTGTATAACCGAAAAAGGACCTATTCCTAAAATGTTCTTGACTCAAAAATGTAAAGCAACTAGATCCTACCCTGCAAAACAGAAAGAGGCATATATTCGAATGTAAACTTACCTTAACTCACCTCACGGCCAAGAAATGGAAGGTGGCCGTCCTTGTGGCATGCACGCGCCTTGCTCCTAGTCTTCGACTTGGAGTAGGGTTAAAAATCTTTGGGCCCTGACCTCTCTTGCCACTAAAGCCCAAGTCTCTGATGTTCCTTGTGTTGTTGAGAAGCCTTTGGACTCTAATTTTCTCTTCTGGCCCATTGTCCTTAGCTGCTCTTCCTCTAGAAGCTTGTCGACCCATAAGCTGAATTTGTGGAAGAGTGCTCTTGATCTGCTTCTTGTCATTGCTCCTGGAGGTACCACTGGTGTAGATACTTCCTCTAAGTGCATGTCCTGGAGCTGGTAGCTCATTTGGTCCGAGTCCTCTTGTGTAGAAGTGGAAGTGTGCGTGTACTCGGCTGGATGGCCTGTACCGGCTGGATTGTGCGCGGTACTGGCCGGAATGACTTCAGGACCGGCCAAGTTGATCCCGGAGTCGGCGGTGTCATCAGGGGGACCGGCGGTGTCATTCACGTCCCCACCAAGTGTGCCGGAAGCTTGGGCCTCTCCGCCGGCGATGTTGACCGGTCTGGTCCTATAGGTCGAGGGTCCGGCGGTACTGTCTGGTCCGGCAGGCGCGCCAGATGGTCCTGCTGTCTCGGGCAAGCTTCCTGGTCGGCCAGTCTGGTCTCCTGGCTGGATGTACGACCTGATGTCCTCATCATTCCCTCCCTCTTCAGTAGGTTTTGTCCTCAAAACTGGTTCATCTGCATGGAAAGGGGCCAAGTCAGTAACATTGAACGTATTGGACACATTAAACTCACCTGGAAGCTCGATCCGGTAGGCGTTGTTGTTGATCCTCTCGAGCACTCTGAATGGTCCATCTCCTCTTGGTGCTAGCTTGGAACTCCTTAGGTTTGGGAACCTCTCCTGCCGTAGGTGTAGCCACACCCAATCGCCTGGTTGAAAGATCACCTCCCTTCTTCCTTTGTTGGCATGAGTCACGTACTGTCCGGTCCTCTTCTCCAAGTTTTCTGCTACCTTCTGGTGTAACCTCCTTATGAACTCTGCTTTGGATGCTCCGTTGAGGTTGGTCATCTCAGCTGGTGGCAGTGGTGTTTGCTCCAATGGGGTGAGAGGGTTGAAGCCGTATACCACTTCAAATGGTGTCTTCTTGGTTGCTGAGTGCACGGCTCGGTTGTAGGCGAACTCAATGAATGGCAGGCACTCCACCCAAGTCTTTAGGTTCTTCCCTAGTGTAGTTCTGAGAAGAGTTGATAGGGTCCTGTTGACAACTTCAGTTTGGCCATCGGTTTGAGGATGGCAAGTGGTGGAGAAGAGTAGCTTCGTGCCTAGCTTTCTCCAAAGGGTCCTCCAGAAATGGCTGAGGAACTTGGTGTCCCTGTCTGATACGATGGTCCTTGGCACTCCATGAAGCCGTACTATCTCCCTGAAGAACAGCTCAGCTGTTTGCGTGGCATCATTGACATTGGCACATGGGATGAAGTGTGCCATCTTGGAGAATCGGTCCACCACTACAAAAGATTGCATCTTTGTGGTTGATCTTGGGCAGACCTAGAACAAAATCCATCGAGATGTCCACCCATGGATGTGTTGGTATGGGCAGTGGGAGATACAACCCGTGAGGTTGCACTCGGGACTTTGCCTTCTTGCAAGTAATGCACCTTGCACAATGTGCTTCTACTGTCCTCTTGATGTGTGGCCAGTAGAAGTGCTTCTTGACCACTGCTAGAGTCTTGTCGACACCAAAGTGGCCCATGAGTCCTCCTCCATGAGCTTCTCGGATGATAAGCTCCCTTAATGATCCTTGTGGTATGCACAGCCTTCTTTCTCGGAACAAGAAACCCTCATGGATGTAGAATTTGCCATGACTCCCTGTGCTACACTCCTTGTAGCTCTCAGCAAGGTCAGGATCATCCTGGTATAGATCCTTGATGTGCTCGAATCCTAGGACCTTGGCCTCCATGGTTGATATCAAGGCAAACCTCCTTGATAGTGCATCGGCTACCACATTGTCTTTGCCCTTCTTGTAATTGATGATGTACGGGAAGGTCTCTATGAACTCCATCCACCTGGCATGTCTCCTCTTGAGATTGGTTTGCCCTCTGAGGTGTTTGAGAGTCTCGTGATCAGTGTGAATCACAAACTCCTTGGACAGCAAGTAATGCTGCCAAGTCTCCAATGCTCGGACAAGGGCATAAAGCTCCTTGTCATAAGTGGGGTAGTTCATTGAGGCACCACCTAGCTTCTCACTGAAGTATGCCACTGGTCTCCCTCCTTGGGTTAGCACTGCTCCTATGCCTATTCCGGAGGCATCACACTCCACTTCAAACGTCCTGTTGAAGTCAGGCAGGACTAGCACTGGTGCATGTGTAAGGCTGTCCTTCATGGCCTTGAATGCCTTCTTGATACAAGCCTTGATTCAAGGATGTATGCGCGTGGGCTGTTTGTAGAAGATTAGGTGAGAAACTCAACCTTATGCTTCTGGATAGGGGTTTTCTGGTTGGTAAACGATGGAAGGGTGAAGTGAACCACACGAGGGGTGATGAACCTCGTGATAAATTACAAACTTAGAGCTAGGAGGGCTGGTCTCAACTAGGTTCTAAGCGCACAAGATTCTTAGAGAGAAAACTTGTAGGGAAAAAATTCTACTTTATTAATAATCAAAAAGGTTGTCGAACTACAATGCTGGAAGGAGCCTTATTAATATGCTCGACAGCTTGACCTTCTAGGGTCGACACAATAAAGAAAAAGGAAAGTTTACAAAAGTGCACAAAAGGAAAAGATACAAAAGTGCATAACCGAAAAAGGACCTATTCCTAAAATGTTCTTGACTCAAAAATGTAAAGCAACTAGATCCTACCCTGCAAAACAGAAAGAGGCATATATTCGAATGTAAACTTACCTTAACTCACCTCACGGCCAAGAAATGGAGGGTGGCCGTCCTTGTGGCATGCACGCGCCTTGCTCCTAGTCTTCGACTTGGAGTAGGGTTAAAAATCTTTGGGCCCTGACCTCTCTGGCCACTAAAGCCCAAGTCTCTGATGTTCCTTGTGTTGTTGAGAAGCCTTTGGACTCTAATTTGCTCTTCTGGCCCATTGTCCTTAGCTGCTCTTCCTCTAGAAGCTTGTAGACCCATAAGCTGAATTTGTGGAAGAGTGCTCTTGATCTGCTTCTTGTCATTGCTCCTGGAGGTACCACTGGTGTAGATACTTCCTCTAAGTGCATGTCCTGGAGCTGGTAGCTCATTTGGTCCGAGTCCTCTTGTGTAGAAGTGGAAGTGTGCGTGTACTCGGCTGGATGGCCTGTACCGGCTGGATTGTGCGTGGTACTGGCCGGAATGACTTCAGGACCGGCCAAGTTGATCCCGGAGTCGGCGGTGTCATCAGGGGACCGGCGGTGTCATTCACGTCCCCACCAAGTGTGCCGGAAGCTTGGGCCTCTCCGCCGGCGATGTTGACCGGTCTGGTCCTATAGGTCGAGGGTCCAACGGTACTGTCTGGTCCGGCAGGCGCGCCGGATGGTCCTGCTGTCTCGGGCAAGCTTCCTGGTCGGCCAGTCTGGTCTCCTGGCTGGATGTACGACCTGATGTCCTCATCATTCCCTCCCTCTTCAGTAGGTTTTGTCCTCAAAACTGGTTCATCTGCATGGAAAGGGCCAAGTCAGTAACATTAAACGTATTGGACACATTAAACTCACCTGGAAGCTCGATCCGGTAGGCGTTGTTGTTGATCCTCTCGAGCACTCTGAATGGTCCATCTCCTCTTGGTGCTAGCTTGGAACTCCTTAGGTTTGGGAACCTCTCCTGCCGTAGGTGTAGCCACACCCAATCGCCTGGTTGAAAGATCACCTCCTTTCTTCCTTTGTTGGCATGAGTCACGTACTGTCCGGTCCTCTTCTCCAAGTTCTCTGCTACCTTCTGGTGTAACCTCCTTATGAACTCTGCTTTGGATGCCCCGTTGAGGTTGGTCATCTCAGCTGGTGGCAGTGGTGTTTGCTCCAATGGGGTGAGAGGGTTGAAGCCGTATACCACTTCAAATGGTGTCTTCTTGGTTGCTGAGTGCACGGCTCGGTTGTAGGCGAACTCAATGAATGGCAGGCACTCCACCCAAGTCTTTAGGTTCTTCCCTAGTGTAGTTCTGAGAAGAGTTGATAGTGTCCTGTTGACAACTTCAGTTTGGCCATCGGTTTGAGGATGGCAAGTGGTTGAGAAGAGTAGCTTCGTGCCTAGCTTTCTCCAAAGGGTCCTCCAGAAATGGCTGAGGAACTTGGTGTCCCTATCTGATACGATGGTCCTTGGCACTCCATGAAGCCGTACTATCTCCCTGAAGAACAGCTCAGCTGTTTGCGTGGCATCATTGACATTGGCACATGGGATGAAATGTGCCATCTTGGAGAATCTGTCCACCACTACAAAGATTGCATCTTTGTGGTTGATCTTGGGCAGACCTAGAACAAAATCCATCGAGATGTCCACCCATGGATGTGTTGGTATGGGCAGTGGGAGATACAACCCGTGAGGTTGCACTCGGGACTTTGCCTTCTTGCAAGTGGTGCATCTTGCACAATGTGCTTCTACTGTCCTCTTGATGTGTGGCCAGTAGAAGTGCTCCTTGACCACTGCTAGAGTCTTGTCGACACCAAAGTGGCCCATGAGTCCTCCTCCATGAGCTTCTCGGATGATAAGCTCCCTTAATGATCCTTGTGGTATGCACAGCCTTCTTTCTCGGAACAAGAATCCCTCATGGATGTAGAATTGCCATGACTCCCTGTGCTACACTCCTTGTAGCTCTCAGCAAGGTCAGGATCATCCTTGTATAGGTCCTTGATGTGCTCGAATCCTAGGACCTTTGCCTCCATGGTTGATATCAAGGCAAACCTCCTTGATAGTGCATCGGCTACCACATTATCTTTGCCCTTCTTGTACTTGATGATGTACGGGAAGGTCTCTATGAACTCCATCCACCTGGCATGTCTCCTCTTGAGATTGGTTTGCCCTCTGAGGTGTTTGAGAGTCTCATGATCAGTGTGGATCACAAACTCCTTGGACAGCAAGTAATGCTGCCAAGTCTCCAATGCTCGGACAAGGGCATAGAGCTCCTTGTCATAAGTGGGGTAGTTCAGTGAGGCACCACCTAGCTTCTCACTGAAGTATGCCACTGGTCTCCCTCCTTGGGTTAGCACTGCTCCTATGCCTATTCCAGAGGCATCACACTCCACTTCAAACGTCTTGTTGAAGTCGGGAAGGACTAACACTGGTGCGTGTGTAAGGCTGTCCTTCAAGGCCTTGAATGCCTTCTCCTGAGCTTCTCCCCAGCTGAATCCCACGTTCTTCTTCACTACTGCCGTCAGTGGTGAGGCAATACTGCTGAAGTTGGGCACGAATCTCCTATAGAAGCTGGCCAGTCCGTGGAAGCTCCTTACTTGGCTGATGTTTCCTGGTGTTGGCCATTCTTGTATGGCTCGAATCTTCTCCTCATCAACCTGTAGGCCCTGTGAACTCACAACAAAACCTAAAAAGACAAGCTTATCAGTACAAAAGGTGCACTTCTTGAGATTGGCATAAAGCTCTTCTTGTCGAAGGGTTTTAAGGACCATCTCAAGATGTGTGAGGTGTTCCCGTAGGCACTTACTATAAACAAGTATGTCATCAAAATAAACTACCACAAACTTACTGATGTACGCCCTAAGAACTTGGTTCATAAGGGCATGAAGGTGCTTGGGGCATTAGTCAAGCCAAATGGCATGACTGTCCACTCGTAGAGCCCTTGCTTTGTCTTGAAAGCAGTCTTCCACTCATCACCTTCCTTCATTCTTACCTGGTGTAATCCACTTTTGAGGTCTATCTTGGAGAAGACCGTGGCTCCACTCAGCTCATCTAGCATGTCATCCAGTCGTGGTATTGGATGCCTATACTTGACTGTGATGTTGTTGATTGCTCGGCAGTCCACGCACATGCGCCAAGTCCCATCCTTCTTGGGCACTAGTAGCACTGGTACAGCACATGGACTGAGGCTCTCTCGAACATATCCTTTCTCCAGGAGCTCCTTGACTTGCTTCTCAAGCTCCTTGGACTCCTCTGGACTCATCCGGTAGGCTGGCCGGTTGGGCAGGGCTGCTCCGGGCACTAGATCAATCTGGTGTTCTATGCCACGTAAAGGAGGCAAGCCTGCTGGTATCTTCTCTGGAAATACATCCTGGAATTTGTTGAGGAGTGTTGCTACTTCATGAGGTAGCTCTACCTGTCCCTGTTCTATACTCAACACTTCCTTGAAAACCATTAGTAACAATAAGTCCTTCGAGGCTAAAGCTCTCCGGACATGACTAGGTTGAATAAGAAAGTTAGACTTGACAAGTTTCTTTTCCTTTCTCATTTGGAGTTGTAGCTCATGTACTTGGGCAGGTGTAAGAGGAGCTAGGCTGACCTTTCTCTTGTCATGCACGAAGGTGTAGAGATTGGTTCTGCAATCATGCCTGGTCTCTTTGTCAAACTGCCATGGTCTTCCTAGCAGAAGATGGCCAGCTTGCATGGGCACCACGTTGCACACGACTTGGTCTTGGTACTTGCCCACACTGAATGGCACAGTGACTTGCTCATGGATTTTGAGCTCCACTTTGTCATCCAGCCATCTCAGTCTATATGGTCGGGGAT
>JAEVFF010000920.1:0-17456 GCA_018901945.1 Pugionium dolabratum | reverse complement strand
ACCTAGCTTATCAACCATATACGCACTAGCAACGTTAGTGCAAGAACCACCATCTATGATGAGGTTACATACCTTCCCTTTGATGGTGCAACGGCTGTGGAAGATGTTCTCCCTTTGGATGGTCTCTGAAGGATCCACCATTGCACTGAGGATGCGTCTAGTGACCAGCACTCCCCCACATCAGGGTACTCAATGTCACCATATTCTCCTTCTGGTTCATAGTCCTCTTCATCTTGGGACTCATATTCTCCAGCCTCCGTAATCAGCATGACCCGGTTGTTTGGGCACTCCCTTGAGATGTGTCCACGTCCCCTACACTTGAAACAAGTTATGTCACGTGATCTTTGAGGGTTAGAAGACTTACCAGGCTCTCTCTGGTTACGGGTGGGTTCAGGAGGCTTGCTCTTGAACCTTGACTCGATCTCTATGCTTTTGCCTTTGTCCACGGTCTTGGGCATGTTGCTTGGTGCCCAAGGTGTCTTAGGCTTGCTGCGGATGTCTTGGCTCTTACGTTTGATGTGCTGTTCAGCTTGCACAGATAGGTGAAACAAGTCCTTGAAGTCGTTGTAGATTTGCCTTTCCACCTTGCAGCTGATCCTTTCTTGGAGTCCATCCAAGAATTGCGCCATCAATGCTTCTTCATCATCATTGAGCTCCAATCTGTTCCTTCACCTCTCGAACTCTTCATAGTACTCCTCTACTGATCTGGTACCCTGCTTAAGAGTACGAAAACGTCGTTGCAAATCCCTATGAAAGTAAGGTGGAACATACCTTTGTCGCATGAGGTCTTTCATGTCGACCCATGAGTCTACGGGTCTCATTCTCTTCCTCCTTCTGTCAGATACCTCACGATCCCACCAGATGAGGGCATTGTCCGTGAGTTGTGCTACTGCCATTGAGACTCTCCTAGGTCCTGGTTGGTTGTAGTGATCAAAGATATGATCCATTCGCTTCTCCCAATCTAGGTAAGCCTCGGGGTCTACTTTTCCTGCAAAAGTTGGAGGAGTTAGTTTAACATCAGGATGAATTACCCGGTTATAGGTGTGTTCATCTCCATCCTCATGACGTCTAGGAGGCATTCTTGGTCTCTGGTGAAGACCATATGGCTCAAAGCCATCATCTTCTGCCTCTGGTTGCCGTGGAGGTCCTCTCGGCCTATGGTGATAGTTATGAGGTTGCGTGTCCTCATCTCCATCTGGCTGGGGTTCCTCCTGTTCGTGCCGTGTCCTAAGGTGCTCAAGACCCTCAGCACGGCCTTTCTCAGCCCTCACGTGCCTTATAGCCTGGAATCTCACCGGCCTCTCCACGCGCTCCAACCTCTCGCCGATTGATGCGAGTTGCGTTTGGAGTGTGGTGAACATGGCCATCATGGCCTCGGCTAAATCTCTGTTTTCTTCTCCCATTGCGTACTACAAGGAAGAAAACAAGTTATCCTGCTCCTAGAATCGATTAGGAGGATGCTTATATAGAGAATTCGAAAAATATGGAAAAAGGAAAATCTGAGAAAAGGAAAGATTTGAAAAAAATGGAAGATATGAAAAATAGAAACTTTCTTGACAACTTGTGCTAGCTGTCCAATTCCAATTCTTTTGGTATTTTTCCTATTTTCTTTTTCTTTTCTTTTCAACTTAACTTAAAAATAATGGAAATATGATTTAAACAAAAAGGAAAACGTGAATGGCAATGCAAAAGTGAATCTAAACCCTAGTGATACACGTAGAAGCTAGATGCACTCGGTTTGGAGTTTGATGCTATTTTTTGATTTTTCTTGAATGAAACTTAAACTAATGCAAGAACTATAAACAAAACAAGTTAAAGGAAAGAAACAACCTGGTTTAGGAGCTTTAAGCTCTAAATGATACAAGCCTCAATTCAAGGCTTATATGCACGTGGGCTGTTTGGAGAAGGTTAGGTGAGAAACTCGACCTTAGACTTCTTTGATAGGGGTTATTGGGTTGGTATTCGATGGAGGGGTGAAGTGAACCACACGAGGGGTGATGAACCTCGTGATAAATCACAAACTTAGAGCTAGGAGGGCTGGTCTCAACTAGGTTCTAAGCGCACAAGATTCTTACAGAGAAAACTTGTTGGAAGAAAGTTCTACTCTATTAATATCAAAAAGGTTGTTGAACTACAATGCTGGAAGGAGCCTTATTAATATGCTCGACAGCTTGACCTTCTAGGGTCGACTCAAAGAAAAATGGAAAACTTACAAAAGTGCACAAATGGAAAAATTACAAAAGTGAAGAACCAAAAAGGGACTTCTACCTAAATTGTGGTTGACTCAAAATGTAAACATTCTAAATCCTGCCCTGCAAAACAGAAAAAGGCAAGTATATAATTTCAAAACTTACCATTCTTACCTATCGACCAAGAAATGGAAGGTGGCCGACCTTGTGGCATGCACGCGCCTAGCTCCTAGTTTTTGACTTGGAGTAGGTTAGGAATCTTTGGGCCCTGAACTCTCTTGCCACTAAAGCCCAAGTCTTTGAAGTCCCTTGCATTGTTGAGAAGCCTTTGGACTCTTCTTTGCCCTCTTGGCCCAATGTTCTTTGTCGATCATCCTCTAGGAGATTGTCGACCCACAAGCTGAACTTGTGGAAGAGCGCCCTTGATCTGCTCCTTATCATTGCTCTTGGTGGCACCACTGGTGTTGAAACTTCATCTAGATGCATATATTGAAGCTGGTAGCTTATCTGGTCCGAGTGTCTTTGTGTAGATGTTGAAATGGTGGTGCAATCGGCTTGATCGGCTGTACCGGTTGGACTGTATGAGGTACTCGCCAAATTGTCATCAGAGCCGGCCAAATTGATCCCCGAGCCGGCGGCGTCACCAATTGGGCCGGCGGTGCCATCCACGTCGCCGCCAGTTGGGCCAAAGGTTTGGGCCACTCCACCGGAAATGTTGGTCGGTCCGGCCCGGCTGGTCGAAGGCCCGGCGGTACCGGTTGGGCCAGCAGACGCGCCAAATGGCCCGGCTGTCTCGAGCAAGCTCCCTGGTCAGCCAGTCTGGTCTCCTGGCCGGCCATACGATCTGATGTCCCCATCAACTCGGCAAGATCGGTCTAAGCTCAGCAGGTTTTGGCAGGTCCTCGGTAGGTGATGCATGATTGGTGTGGTGTGATCGGCCATCTGGTAGGTCTTAGGACGTATCGGTAGGTCTAGAGAGGTCCTCAGTAGGTGATGCAGGATCGGGCTGGGTGCTAAGCATGACTGCCAGACCGGGTGGTAGTCTTGCTCGGTACTGCATGATTGGCTAGGGGTGCGATCGACCGGATGGCCGATCGTATGGCAGGGCTTGGTACAGCATCGGCAGATGGCCGATCAGATCATGGGCTGGCCGGGTGATGCAAGATCAGCTAGGTACGATCGGCTGGATGGTCGATCGTGTGTGGTCCGGCTGAGATCGGCCAGATGCGATAGCCCGGATGGCCAATCGCGTGTGGTCCGGCTGAGATCGGCCAGATGTGATCGCCCAGATGTGATCGCCCGGATGGCCGATTGCGTGTGGTCCGGCTTACATCGGCCTGCCTAGATAAGCTAGATGCCCGATCTCGTGCCCTCCAAAAGCCTCCTTGGCCATTTCTTCGATCTTTAATCCGTCTAACTTCTCGTTGTACCTGAAGTCAACAAAAAGTAGGCAAGATGCAGAAATGCATGCACTAACCTATAGAATACTATGCTAAATGCTGATGAACGTAAATAAGTGAGTAAATGCGTAAAATGCCAATGAAGAAGCGAAAAGAATGGTGAAACAATGCAGAAACCTTGGTTATCAACTTCCCGGGACTTGCCATTTACTTGTCCTCGAGGAAAACAAGCAAAAACAAACCAAAGAAGAGGATTGAAGACTAGACCCCCTAACCAAAAGCACGTACAAAGATCTAATCCCAAAATCCTTATCCAAGAGTATTATAATGCTTTAATCGAGTCCACTTCCTAGTGTGATCGTATCGGCCACGATGTGGATCCCTAGTCATGCTATGCGCTATCAAATCCCCTAACTCCTTAACATTCAATTAAAAGCATAAGTGAATATTTTCATGCATCAACCAAGACAAGTTTATTTGACTAGGGAGAAATGGTTTTTAGAGTGAGGTAAGGTGGTTCAACTAATCACAAGGGTTCTCTCGAAAAGGAATGGAACTTTAGAAAAACACTAAGAGTCAAAAACGATGATGCATACAAGGTAAGACTTTCATCTACCCATATTATAGAACAAAACTCTCTATCTCAAACTCAAGTCAATTCCATCCAAAGTGATCTACCCTTCCGAGACTTTCTTTACCTAGCTTCTTCTCCTTTTTCATTTTGAACTTATATTTTTTGGCACTAGGGGGTAGTGATTAATTGGACTCATTGGAATCACTCTTCTTTTGTAGCTCTTTTCTTATTTTTTCTCCTCTACTCTTGATAATTGATCTAGGCTTGTCCCTTCTTGACTTCCTTAGAGGAATTTGTTTTCACTTTGAAACCTAGAGCTATCTGTTACACTTATTAACCGATTCTCATGCCCCTTTATATTATGCACAACCCCCACAAGCTCCCTTTTTGGGTTTCTCTCATTTTCTTTGTTTTTTCTCTTTTCATCTCATACTCTAACACTCCTGGTAAGCCTACCCAAGTCCTAACCTATGCTGAGCTTATAGTGTGAAGCTAACATCTACATGAAAGTCCTAGTCTTGTTGTTCTCAAAACTCAACATGTCTTGGCAAGTAAGCATTCTAGTAAAAAAGTATTACACAAGGTTCATACAAGAATAATGTTGGCTTCAAGGAAAGGATTGGGTTGGGGAGTGGCATAACCGTTCCCAAAAAATGGGTTTCGGCCATTCGGGTTAACAGAGGGTTGTATAAAGGTGAAAGAAAATCCAAATGTGTATATGAGTATCCAGAAAAAGTCTTACTAAAGATGTATGTAAGATAATTTCGATTCTAGTGAAAGTTCTAATTTATGGAGCTAGGATCAAATCAGACACATTTCAGTTCTAGAGAATGATCTACCAAATAGGTTGTGGTACAATACAAGATTCCCATGTTTCGAAATGGTGCAACCATCATAGTACTCCTAGCAAGGGTTCCAATCATAGTCCTAAGTGCAACTTAGTAAAGGCAGTCTAACCATGGTCCATATGCAAATGCAGCGAAATCCTATATGCTTCTAGACTCAATCCTAACACATGGAATGTAAATGACAATGAACTTTGTTTGGTTTTTCGAGTTTTTCCTTTTTTGTGTTTTTCTAGTGCGTAAATAAATGTAAAATACAAAATGATGAAAATGTGACAATCAGTGTCCCCTCCATCGGACTTATCTCTCACCGTCTCGGTGAAAAAATAAATAAGAAAGAGAGATGAAAATAAAGGAAACTAAAATGATAAAAAATAGAGGAAAGTTTGAGTGATTGGTACCTCTTTATTGGTGGGAAGGGGTTGAGATACATGGTGTGCTTGGTCTTGGGTGTGCTGTCTAGTGGATCGGCCAGGGCGGTCCGCCAGCAAGATAGGCATGGTGGTTGCTGGGAGAGTGTCCAGGAGGTTGCCCGGTTCCGCCTTCATGCACGATCAGTCTCCTCAGATTGGCCCAGTGGCCAATCTCACATCCTTGGTCTGCGATTGGCCTACCCGTGATCGGCCATATAAGGGTAGTGTCCTTCGACTTGCCTTAGCTCTTTTTCCATCTCATGTCTGTATCTGGACAGCTTGGGCTTGAAGTGTAGATAACTTGGTCTCCATCTTGAGTTTGCATTTTCTGGCTTGTGCTCACCCAACTTCTCTTTCTCACTAAGCTTACCATTGTTAGTGTCTTCATTCCCCAAGAAATATTCATCTTTGTTCGAAGCTAATGGCTTCCCGTTCATATCCTCCAAATCGCCAAAGGTTGCTACAGAGGAAATCTTGTCCTCGATGGTGTGTTCCTTGCATGTGTTTTTTTATGTTGAGCGTATAGATTTTTAAATTTAGTTCAATTATACCTTTTGGCATGTTGATTACATCTCTTGCGGTGGCTAGAAATAGTCTCCTCAATATTATTGGGTTGGCTGGCTCCTCATCCATTTAGCACAATAAAATCTATGGGGATTATTGAGTCACCAACCATCACCGGTAAGTTTTCGAAGACCATAATAAGTAGATCTCTTAGACCTTTCTGCCAAAACTAGAGAGATGAGAGCCTGCTTGAAGTCTGTTAAACCCACTCTTTAAGCCACCTTCAGAGGCATGAGGCTTGCACTAGCTCCAAGATCCACTAGGCATTGCCAAAGGACAAAGGTCCTAAGGTGCAAGGAAGAGTAAAACTACCTGGATCTTGAAGCTTCTCATGTGTAGAGGCTTAGAGTATTGCACAAAACACATGATTATCCATTGTTGGTTCTTCCTCAACACCCTTTTTCCTCCATATCATATTCGTCGAGCTTTTTCATCTCTGGATGATATGTCAGCCAGCCTGAGAGTGGCCCTTTTATTGAGTTTAGTTGTTTCCTGAGCTTCTGTAAAGAAGTTGGGTAGATTCGGTAGTTCTGATTGAAACCTTTTTGATACCCTGAGGACCCCCCCCCCCCCAATGTAGTGCATCTCCTCATGACCTTCCAGGACTTCGTTCCCTACTGCATGATACCCTCGGTACCCATCAAACTCTCCTACAAAGTTTACTGTTCATTGAGACACTTGCAGCACCCTGTCCAGCTTCTCATTCAAGGCCTTCATCTCTCTTCTTCGTTTTGCGACATAAAAATCGAGTGAATAAAATTAGGGGTGCAACACAAGGACAATCTAGGAGTTCACCGTTTCAAGTACTTACCTCACCCAAGAACGTTCAACTATGGAGTTCTTATAGAATCCGGTTAATTAGTGTTGATCGCACAGTGTATGATATGTCATACAATCTTATATATGCTCTTCATCCAGTTTTTGCAATGATTCTTCTTGAGCTGCACTCGGTAAAGAAGGCTCCACACGATGTGTTGGCCTCATCTAGATGGTTGAAAAGTTTTGGATCAGCGATACGACGAGTTTGAGACGGCCAATAATACGGTTTTGAAGTCCTGATTCCTTTGTCCCGTGAAAAACATTCGAAAGAGCATCTAAACATAAAAAATTCGGGTCGAAAACAGCCCCAATGGATCTTCATACCATTGACACATCTGATTTCTCTGAGAGATTTTCCAAAACGGTATTGTCGGCCATGTAGTTCATCATGGTGCAAAAGTTATGGCATATCGAAAATACTGTGTTTTGTGATAGAAAGGGTGCAAAACGAGGACTTCCCAAGAGGTTACCCATCTCACTACAACCGTCGCCCAAGCAAGTTTAACTACAAAGTTCTCATGGGATCCAGTGCATTAGTGATGGCATGATTGCACCCACTAGTACATGTCATGCAATCGTATATATATTCTTCATCCACTTTTTGGGATGCTTCTTCGTGATGTCCACTCGATAAAGATGGCTCTAGACAGTGTGTGGGCCTCATCTTGATGGTTAAAATTTTTTAGATCAGCAATGCAATGAATTTCGCACAGGCAATAATACAGTTTTGAGATCATGATTGCTTCTGCCAAAAAACGTCCAAAAGAGCTTCAAAACATCAAAAGTTTGGTCAAAAAGAGATTCAATGGGTCTTCTTACCATTGGCACGTCACATATATTTGAGAGAGCTTTAAAATAGTATTGTCAGCCATGTAGTTCATCGCGGTGCAAAAGTTATGGCATTATGAAAATACAATGTTTTGCAATAGACACAAAAACTTGAGTGAATAAAAGAAGGGATGCAACATGAGGACTTTCCAGGAGGTCACCCATCCCAGTACTACACTCGCCCAAGCACATTTAACTACATAATTCTTATGGGTCTGGTGCATTAGTGTTGCATGATCGCACCCGGTAGGACATGTCATGCAATCATATAAATGCTCTTAATCCAGTTTTTGCAATGATTCTTCGTAAACTCCACTCGATAAAGAAGGTTCCATATGATGTGTGGTCCTCATCTTGATGGTTGAAATTTTTTGGATCAGCGATGAGATGAGTTTGAGACGGCTGATAATTCTGTTTTGTGGTCATGATTGTTTCTGCACAAGAAAACCATCCAAAAGAGCTTCAAAATATCAAAATTTTGGTGTCAAAACAGCTCCAGTGAGTCTTCGTACCATTGGCACGTCACATATCTTTGAGCGAGCTTTTCGAAATAGTATTGTCGGCCGTATAGTTCATCGTGGTGCAAAAGTTATGGCATTTCAAAAATACAGCATTTTGTGATAGACACAGAAAACACTAAGTGAATAAAAGAAGGGGTGCAGCACGAGGACTCCCAAGAGGTCACCCATCCCTGTACTACCCTGGCCCAAGCGCGTTTAATTGCGGAGTTTGGATCGGATACAGTGCATTAATGTTGGCATGATCGCACCCCGTAGGACATGTCATGCAATCATATATATGCTCTTCATCCACTTTTTTAAATGACTCTTCCTAAGCTCCACTTGATAAAGAAAGCTCCACATGATGTGTGGGCCTCATCTTGATGGTTGAAAAGTTTGAGACGGAAGATAATACTGTTTTGAGGTCGTGATTGCTTTAGCCAAAGAAAAATGTCCGGAAGAGCTTCAAAACATCACAATTTGGGTTCGAAATCAGCTGCAATGTGTCTACGTACAACTAGCTCGTATGAGAACTTTGAGAGAGCTTCCCCAAAATGGTATTGTTGGTTGTGTAGTTCATCGCGGTGAAAAAGTAATGGCATTCCAAAACAACGGCGTTTTGCGATGGACACATAAAAATAGAGTGAATAAAAGAAGGAGTGCAACACAAAGACTTCTTATGAGGTAACCCATCTCCGTACTACCCTTGCCCGAAAACATTTAACTGTGGGGTTCTGATGGGATCCGGTGCATTATTGCCGGCATGATCGCACCCAGTAGGACATGTTATGCAGTCATATATATGCACTTCATCCCCTATTGGAATAATTCTTCGTGAGCTCGAGTCGGTAATAAGGCTTCAGACGATGTGTGGGCCTCATCTAGATGGTTCAAAAGTACGTATCAGTGATTCCATAAGTTTAGTGTCAAAAACAGCCCCAATGATCACACCGGGTAGGACATAACATGCAATTGTAAATATGCTTTTCATCCACTTTTTGCAATGATTTTTTGTGAGATCAACTTGAAAAGAATGATCAACATGATGTGTAGGCCTCATCTAGATGGTTGAAAAGTTTTGGATCAGTGATGTGATGAGTTTGAGACGGCCGATAAAACAGTTTTGACATCGTAATTGCTTCTGCCCAAGAAAAATGTCCAAAGAGCATCTAAACATCACACTTTGACGTTGAAAACAGCCCCAAATGGTATTGGTACCACCGGAACATCAAAGTTCTTTGAGAGAGCTTTCCGAAATGGTATTATCAGCCATGTATTTTATCGCGATGCAAAACTTATGGCATTTCAAAAATACGGTGTTTTACGATAGATATATAAAAATTGAGTGAATAAAAGAAGGGGTGCAACACGAGAACTACCCACGAGGTCACCCATCCCAGTACTAACGTCGCCCAAGCACGTTTAACTGCAGAGTTATGATGGGATTCGGTGCAATAGTGTTGGTATGATCCACACGGTAGTAAATGTCATGCAATTGTATATATGCTCTTCATCCACCTTTTATATTGATTCTTCATGATTTCCACTCTATGAAGAAGGCTCCACACGATGTATGGGCCTCATCTAGATGGTTGAAAAGTTTTTGATCGGCGATGCGATAATTTTGAGGCAGAAGATAATACGTTTTGAAATCATGATTGCTCCGCCTCAAAAAAATGTCCATAAAGGCATCTAAACATCAAAATTTGTGGTTAAACACAGCCTCAATGGGTCTTGTACCATTTACAAATCAGATATCTCTGAGAGAGCTTTTCTAAATGGTCTTGTTGCCCATGTAGTTCATCGCGGTGTAAAAGTTATGACATTTTGAAAATACGGCGTTTTGAGATAGACACATAAAAATCGAGTGAATAAAACAAGGAGTGCGACACGAGGAATTCTCAGGAGGTCACCTGATGTAAGACACTGTATAATACCTTATAAAGGTCCAGGGCTGGCTGTGACACAAGATGGGGGTAACTCTCTTGTTACGGCCAAGGGGATAGGGGTGGGGATCTAACGAACTGGCGGTCACTTTCTCTTGTGGGATCAAGGAAAGGGCAGTGATGGGGAAGTGAGGTGCACCACAAAGAGAGTGGAAACTCTTTGATACAGCACAAGAAGTTCAAGCAAGGAGGCGATGGCCCTCTCTTGATTGAACTCGTAAAGGGTTTCTTTTTTATTGAAGAAAATTTGATCTTTATTAATATCGAAAAGGATAATATGTTACAAGACTGCAGGGGAGCGTTATGTAATTGTTCTTCAGCTTGATCTAATGGCCGAATTAAACAAAAGAAATACAACAAGGAAATCAGAAACAAAAAGAAATTGCAACAACACATAAAAAGGAAAAGTACATAAACTATAAAAGGAAATTCTAAAGTTGCGTGTGGCGTGAGTCGCCTAAGTTTGAATTGGAATCATGTTGGGCCATTGTGAGGGCCATTTGTTCCTGCAAAGTGTAATAAATGGACCATACCGTAGCCTTACTTGCAAATGGTTGCGTAGGAGCACTTAGTGTTGATTCCGTGTGTTTTTGGGGCATGGACTGTCTTGGGTCGTGGCCTTGGGCTTTATTGTCTTCTAAGTCTTCAACTGATCCCTCAGGGTCTTGTTCGTGAAGTTTTTTCAGTTGTCTTTATCCATCTTTAAGCTCTTGGTCCATGGGCGTTCTTCCGACCTTTTCTTGTCCTTTGTGTGTACCTCGGGTCCCTGTGCACTCTAATCCTGTAAAACAAGATATGGTAGTTGATTTGAAATTAAGGACAGAAGATATACCTGGATTTAGATGGTCATGGCTGTTTCCAATGGTCATTTGGCCGAAGGTTTGAGCAAGATCATTGTTTGATCAATGTATCATGGCTGCTGTTCCATCTACGCAAGTGGTACCGGTTGTGGCAGGGGTCCGGAAGGTCTCTGGCCATGTCATTACCTCATGGCCAAGGGAGTTGAGGTAGTTAATCATGGCGAGGTTGAACCTCCTACTCAGTTGTTTGCTCCTGGACCATGTGACAAGCACCTCTAGTACCGTGGGCCCAGGCTCTGGTCCGTGGTCGGTACTGTGGTTGTCATCATTCCCTACCTCTTAAGAAAGTTTTGTCCTCAAAACTGTAATTCCTGTATGGCAAGGAGAGATTTCAGACACATTAAAGGTGTGGGGAATGTTTACCTCTTCCAGAAGTTCTAGGCAATAGGCATTGTCATTGCTCTTTTGTAAGATCTTAAACGGCCCATCTCCTCTTGGGGCTAGTTTGGAGGCTATCCTCTGGGAAACCTTTCAGGCCTCATGTGCAGCCAAACCCATTCTCTTGGTTCAAAAGTCAGCTGCTTCCTGCTCTTGTCAGCCCTCTTTTTGTACTCCTCGGTTTTTTTCTTTATAGTTTCCTTAGCCTTGGTATGTAACTTCCGGATCATTTCTCCTCGGTCAAGGCCATCTTGGTTCACCTGTTCAACCTGTGGAATGGGCACGAGATATACTGGAGATAAGTGGTTAAAGCAATATCCTATCTCAAAGTGAGATAGATTAGCGGCTGAGTGAGCACCACAATTATAGGAAAACTCTACAGAAGGTATACATTCCAGACAAGTGCTTATATTGTTACCAATTGTGGCCCTTAGTAGAGTTTACAGTGTTCTATTGACCACCTCAGTTTGCCCATCAGTTTGAGGGTGGCACATTCTTGAAAATAGTAGCTTGGTGCCAAGCTTTTTCCATAATGTCTCCCAAATTGGTTGAGGAACTTGGTGTCTGATGAGGACATCAGGTCGTACATCCAGCCAGGTGACCAGACTGGCCAACCAGGAAGCTTGCCCGAGACAGCCGGGCCATCTGGCACGCCTGCCGGTCCAGGCAGTACCGCCGGACCCTCGACCAATAGGACCAGAGCAACCAGCATTGCCGGCGGAGAGGCCCAAGCTTCCGGCACACTTGGTGGGGACGTGGATGACACCGCCGGTCCCTCTGGTGATGCCGCCAACTCCGGGATCAACTTGGCCGGTCCTGAAGGCATTCCGGCCAGTACCCCGCACAATCCAGCCGGTACAGCCGATCCAGCCGAGTACACGCGCATCTCCACTTCTACACAAGAGGACTCGGACCAAATGAGCTACCAGCTCCAGGAAATGCACCTAGAAGAAGTATCTACACCAGTGGTACCTCCAAGAGCAATGACAAGAAGCAGATCAAGAGCACTCTTCCACAAATTCAGCTTATGGGTCGACAAGCTTCTAGAAGAAGAGCAGCTAAGGACAATGGGCCAGAAGAGCAAATTAGAGTCCAAAGGCCTCTCAACAACACAAGGAACATCAGAGACTTGGGCTTTAGTGGCAAGAGAGGTCAGGGCCCAAAGATTTTTAACCCTACTCCAAGTCGAAGACTAGGAGCAAGCCGCGTGCATGCCACAAGGACGGCCACCTTCCATTTCTTGGCCATGAGGTAAGTTAAGGTAAGTTTCAATTCGAATATATGCCTCTTTTTCTGTTGTGCAGGGTAGGATCTAGAATATTTACTTTTATTGAGTCACAGACATTTTAGGAATAGGTCCTTTTTTCGATTATGCACTTTTGTATCTTTTCCTTTTGTGCCCTTTTGTAAGTTTTCCTTTTCTTATTTCGGTCGACCCTAGAAGGTCAAGCTGTCGAGCATATTAATAAGGCTCCTTCCAGCATTGTAGTTCGACAACCTTTTTAATATTAATAAAGATAGAACTTTTTCCCCAACAAGTTTTCTCTCAAGAATCTTGTGCACTTAGAATCTAGTTGAGACCAGCCCTCTTAGCTCTAAGTTTGTGATTTATCACGAGGTTCATCACCCCTCCTGTGTTTCATTTCACCTTTCCATCGAATACCAACCCAAAAACCCCTATCCAAGAAGTCTAAGGTCGAGTTTCTCACCTAAACTTCTCCAAACAGCCCACGCGAATACATCCTTGAACCAAGGCTTGTATCAGTTACCCTCAGGGGAATGGACAAGCTGAAACGGCAAATAAGTCCATCCTAACTAACCTTAAAAAGCGTCTAGATGCCAAAAAGGAAAATGGAACAACGAGTTCCCTGGAGTACTGTGGGATTGCTGAACCACTCCTCGAAAATCTACTAGTGAGACCCCGTTCTCATTAGCTTATGGAATTGAAGCAATGGTCCTTGCAGAATTATCAAATCCAAGCCTTCGGAGGACCCTATGTCCAGCAAACGAAGAGCTGAATGATGAAATGCTTAGAGATCATCATGATACGATTGACGAACGCAGAGATGAAGCGCTCATCAGAATCCAAAATTATCAGCAGGTCACAGCGCGCTTCTATAATTCCAAAGTAAAACAACGCATATTTAACGAGGGCGATCTAGTATTTAGAAAAGTACAGGATAACACGAAAGAGCTAAACGCTGGTAAACTTGGAACCAAGTAGGAAGGCCCTTATCGGGTAACCCAAATAATCCGAAACGGCGTGTACAAACTCGAAAAACTCAACGGAGTGCCAAAACTTCGATCATAGAATGCCATGAATTTGAAAAAGTATTATCACTGAGCACTATCAACAATCGAACTACGTAAAAGCTTGATCCCCTGACAGGTTATGTAGGCAACTCTACCCAAGAGTTTTCCTTTTTTAACTATGTATTCATCGAAAATCTTCCTATGCAATGTGACAAATCATTTTGATCCTAATTTCAATAGAAATTCAATTTCAAAGTCTGTTTATTCATCAGCACAAAATCTTAAAGCCAAGTCCACCTCGCACTATATCGATTCTGAGCAGAATCTTGAAGCCGAGTTCATATCACACTACCTCGATTCTGAGTAGAATCTTAAAGCCGAGTCCACTTCACACTATATCGATTCTGAGCAGAATATCAAAACCGAGTTCATCTCGCACTACCTCGATTCTGAGTAGAATCTCAAAACCGAATTCACCTCGCACTACCTCGATTCTGAGTCGAATCTCAAAGCCGAGTTCACCTCGCACTATATCGATTCTGAATAAAAATGCAAATTCGAGTTCACCTTGCACAAATTGAGTTCACCTCGCATTAACTCGAGCTCTTAAGCAAAATTTCAAAAGTTGAGTTCACTCCATAACTTATTATTTCATATCAAGAAAGATTGTTTACCGAACCTTTCAAAGTCTTTCAGTTCGATTGGTGGAGTTAAGGAGATTTCGATTCACAGAACAATTGACAAGAGCTCAATTGATGAAATTCAAGTCTATTCAGCTCGTAACATCAAATCGAATTCAAAAAAAAGAAGAGTACATAAAAGTACTTATTTGGATAAAAGCCCTTCGAGCACAAAAATCAGCAAAGCTTAAAACAACAACAAAAAGTAAAAAGAAAAGAAAGAAGATCAATGCATGATCTAATCTGCCGTCTCCGCCGCATCAGTCCGAAGAATATTACCGATCACCCCGATGTTCGTACCAAACTCATTACATGAGACCGAGTTTGCCAGCGCCACTGAATCCTCCAAAACCTCAGGAAGTGCGAGCTTACCTACTGAGAAGTCTGAGACCTGAATGGCAGACAGTTTGGCTTCAAACTGGACTTCTTACTCCTTTAAGTTCGCCATCTCCGCATCAATGTCAATGATCTCCTTCTTGATTATCAAATCAAGAAGCTCCAAGTTGGCCCCAACTTCATGAACCTTCACAAGGGCATCGGCCTCGGCCCCCTTTTTCACAAATTTGTCCTTTGTTGCACAACGGGCCATCTGGTGCCTGTTCGCAAGCTCCCTCTTTCCAGCTCGTACAGGTCTCCTTATGTGGGTAGACCGATCAGCAGTAATCTTCGCCAACAGATCCTTCAGTTGAGAAATCTCAGCTCGATCTGCTTTTTGGCTTGCCGTACAATCGTCGAGCTCATTTTTCGAAAGACGGAGCTCCTCCTCCAGCGACCTCTCCGAGACATCGATGTCACGAATATACGAACCTTGCTGGCCGATCATCTTGGCCTGCTCAGCAGTCTTCTTTTGAAGACTCTGAAGCCAAGATGTCAGGTCTTGCACGACCTTCTGTACGCGCTCGAGCTCATCAGCTCAAGGAGCATCCTTCAGCCGTTGCTCGTATGAGGCACCATCCTGTTCATCGCGGCAACCATCTGCAAACTTAAAAAAGTTAAAAGAAAAATTTTAATCAAAATTTTCTTTAGAGACATGAGTTCAAAGATAGACAAACCTGCCCGATTGCTACCGAGGTATCAACATATGAATCCTTTTAAACCATATTTCTCAAGGCTGGAACTGAGCAGCCCGGGCTCTTCATGTGCCTAAGAAGGGCTGAAACATCAAGAGCATCGTTGATGATAGATTCATCACGGTTATGCTCAAAACGCCAGTGGTGTCGACCTGCAACACCAGAGACCGAGCTCGTTGACGAAGTTCTACGAGGAACTACCGTCCTGACCTCGCCCTGCGACATACCCTCATTATCGGTAAGCGTTCTTTTTGGAACGCGAGCTCCATTCGAGCTTGCAGACGCGTTTTCACACGAGCTTACATCTGTTAAAGTAATAATCAAATCTCGTATAATATAAAGTCACATTTATATAAGTTAGTTAATAATTAAGAGTCACGAATTATCAATTCGTAAAGTTGTGTCTTTTCACTTATACAGTCGTGTTGGTTCAACACAAATAGTTGTGACCTTTCAAGTTAAGAGTCGTGTCCTTTCAAGTAAAGAGTCGTGTCCTTTCAAGTATAGAGTCGCGTCTTTTCAAGTAAAAAGTCGCGTTGTTTCAAATTGTGTCTTTTCGCTATGTATAAATAGAGATCGAGTCTACTCTTCACAATCATCAAGTTTTTGAGTGTAATACAATCAAGTTAATAAAAAGTTCATTACTTTCAATATATATTCTCTTTTTTCATAACCGTAAAAATCTTCCAAACACCAACAATGGTATCAGAGCTTTACGATTGAAAAGGACAAAAGAGAAAGCATTAGTTTATAACTCATCGCAAGAACAAAAGCAACAAGAAGATATCGCATAAGTTAATCGCAAAATAAGCCGAGACTATGCAAGGCTCTTCACATCAAGTGATCCCTATAATCGATGGGGAGAAGTACGACTTCTGGAGCATTAATGATGAGGACATCAGGTCGTACATCCAGCCAGGAGATCAGACTGGCCGACCAGGAAGCTTGCCCGAGACAGCAGGACCATCTGGCGCGCCTGCCAGACAGTACCGCCGGACCCTCGACCTATAGGACCAGACCGGTCAACATCGCCGGCGGAGAGGCTCAAGCTTCCGGCACACTAGGTGGGGACGTGAATGACACCGCCGGCCCCCCTGATGACACCGCCGACTCCGGGATCAACTTGGCCGGTCCTGAAGTCATTCCGGCCAGTACCGCACACAATCCAGCCGGTACAGGCCATCCAGCCGAGTACACGCACACTTCCACTTCTACACAAGAGGACTCGGACCAAATGAGCTACAAGCTCCAGGACATGCACTTAGAGGAAGTATCTACACCAGTGGTACCTCCAGGAGCAATGACAAGAAGCAGATCAAGAGCACTCTTCACAAATTCAGCTTATGGGTGGACAAGCTCCTAAAGGAAGATCGACTAAGGACAATGGGCCAGAAGTACAAAGAAGAGTCCAAAGGCTTCTCAACAATGCAAGGAACTTCAGAGACTTGGTGATACAAGCCTTGATTCAAGGATGTATGCGCGTGGGCTGTTTGTAGAAGATTAGGTGAGAAACTCAACCTTAGGCTTCTCGATGGGGGTTTTCTGGTTGGTAAAAGATGGAAGGGTGAAGTGAACCACACGAGGGGTGATGAACCTCGTGATAAATCACAAACTTAGAGTTAGGAGGGCTGGTCTCAACTAGGTTCTAAGCGCACAAGATTCTTAGAGAGAAAACTTGTAGGGAAAAAGTTCTACTTTATTAATAATCAAAAAGGTTGTCGAACAACAATGCTGGAAGGAGCCTTATTAATATGCTCGACAGCTTGACCTTCTAGGGTCGACCCAAATAAGAAAAGGAAAACTTACAAAAGTGCACAAAGGAAAATATACAAAAGTGTATAATCGAAAAAGGACCTATTCCTAAAATGTTTTTGACTCAATAAAAGTAAATATTCTAGATCCTACCCTGCAAAACAGAAAGAGGCAAATATTCTTATTGGAAACTTACCTTAACTTACCTCATGGCCAAGAAATGGAAGGTGGCCGTCCTTGTGGCATGCACGCGCCTTGCTCCTAGTCTTCGACTTGGAGTAGGGTTAAAAATCTTTGGGCCTGACCTCTCTTGCCACTAAAGCCCAAGTCTCTAATGTTCCTTGTGTTGTTGAGAAGCCTTTGGACTCTACTTTGCTCTTCTGGC
>JAEVFF010000092.1:1437567-1448736 GCA_018901945.1 Pugionium dolabratum | reverse complement strand
AATGGGGTGGTTGAGAGGATGAACAAGACCATCTTCGAGAGGGTAATAAGTATGTTTGGTGATTCGGGGTTGCCAACGGTGTTCTGGGTAGAGGCTGTAAATATTGTAGTCTACTTAATCAATCTAACTCCATCGTCAGCCATAAATGAAGATATCCCATAAGAGAGATGGTCCAGTAAAACACCATCTTATAGTCATTTAAGAAAGTTCGGATGTGTTTATTACTTTCATAATGATGAAGGAAAACTTCTTCCAAGATCTAAGAAGGGGATGTGTCTCACATCTCAACAATTATCTCAAATGATAGATTTCGCTTATCATAACTTTGCAATATCTAATTCATAACCATTCTATATCCCAAGCCGCATGGTTCGACAACATTTCAACAGTCTCTAACCCCATGTTTCAGCACATTTGTAGTCATCATGATGATCACACTCATAGTTCAATAATCTCGTTAGATATTTGTCTCTCAGAAATCTTTGGAAATGTATTTCTTGGAAATCCATTAGGAGTATCTCTTTTGGATATCGTTGAAAACATATCCCTCAAAAATCCTCCAATCAATTCTATTTTTCAGAAACTCGTGGCAATTACTTTTATAATAGTTTTTCGTAGAAAATTCCAGCTGTTGATATGTTTTCGGAATCTATCGAATGATTTTTGTTCTTTACAAATTTTTGAAATTTTTTTGACAAACTCTAATTCCCACTTGATTGTACTGCAAAATAATAAATATTAGTTAGAAAATATAAATGTAAAACCAAATAAGATATCCAATAAGATAAGTTATATTTATATAATTTTTAATCAATTTCACAACTAAGAAAAATAAGCTTAAATAATCAGAAAATTTTGAGAATAATAATAATGAGAAAGCTTGATTTACCTGCAATGACCAACAACATAATTATTGTGATGGCACAAACAACATTAATTGATTTCATGTTTTCTTCGGAGATATTATATTTTGAATGTATAATGTTTTATGTTTGATAGTATTATACATTGGGATCTAATAGATTTTTATATAGTTAATCAGCCATATAAATTCTTTACTATAATAACAAAGCTCTTGAAATTTGACTAGAAATGATTTCTTAAAAGTTTGACTACAAATTTATAGTAGGAAACTGAATTTTATATAAAGAAAATTGACTATATGTAATATTAAATTTGATTATAATGAAATAGAAATCTGAATATTTGTAAGGAAATATATTACTAGTAATAAAAGTTGATGATATATCTCTCTAAGGATTTTCACATAGGATTTTAAATATTCAATTAATAATTGCCACAGAAACAAAAATTACCAAAACTAAGTTTATTTTAATAGTGGTAAAAGTATATTTTCTGTATTTATGTTTCTTATTTTTTTCTTACTAATTTCTATTTTTAAAAAGTTTTTTAAACACATATAATCCTAAAAAATTGATTTTTTTGGATTAAACTCACATAGGTTAGAGAGTGTATGACGGCTTAATCATACCTTTTTTCTTATCTAAATTTTTTCCATAAAACTAGATCAATTGTACAAAGAGAAGTAAAATAATGCGATCATTTTGTAACTAATTTGTGACTCAATTGCGACTGTGCATATATAGTCGTACATTGATCACACATGTAGGACTGAAAACTGTCGTTACAAATTATTCGTAATTTACGATAAAACTACGACCAAACAGTAAGTGTTGACTTTTGGTGTAAGTGGACTGGTAATGGAAGTCTACTTCTCTTGTTTTTTACTGAACCAAAGAGTAAGTGTTGACCTTATATACTCGACTAGAGCTATTATCAAAAAACCACGAGCTTCAATGAAAACTACATTCAAAGATTCTACCACGTTGCTTGTCATTATATTATATTGTAATCTCTTGAAATGAGACTTTACCCAGTGCTCCAACCCAATATCCAACATACCCATGCATACAATATTGATTTCTTTTATTTCATTTAAATTCGAGTAAAATTCCAGCAAACTATACGTTTTTGTTGTTCTGGATACAAGGTATCATAAGTACTTTTTCTTAAATATTATTTGTATGTTGCGTTGCAAGTGTAAGACGCAAGCGCAATGCTTGCTTTTTTTATATATCTATCTAATTATGATGAAAAATTATTAGCCTATGCAATATGTATGTAACAATAATCAATTCAAAATACACTAACACATCTGAATTACCATTATATTATAGTAACAGTGCACATATTTCGAATACATAAATATATTTCATGCAACATAATCTCTTACCAGTTACATAATTAAATTATAATCTCATCATACCAATTACCGATATAACAATTATTTTAGCAAAAGTATTACCTTGTGCAATCCTGAGTAGATGGAGTTGTGGCGATCTGACACAAAAATGGTATCCTCTTCATCGGGTAACAATAACAACAATTTATGAAAAAATCATTTTCATGACTTATCGTTCTCCTCATCGACAATACTGAAAGCCAATGAAAAGATTTGGTAATTACCGTCCTGTACACTATTGGTGAGTAAACAACCAGCATACTTCCCCTTTAGATGGGTTTCGTCGATTATTATTACTTTACGCATGTACATATAACCTACCATACTTGCTCCGAAAACGAAGAAAAAATACTTAAATCGCTGACTAACCTCTCATCATATGAGGTATCTAAATCGACTATAAAACCTAGATTTGTGTACACCAACTTTTGAAGATAAGATGAAAGTAAACGATAAGAGTTCATGTTTGGTCCTTTAGAAAATTCAGATGCAACTTCCCTACACCTCCATGCTTTCCAGTATGATATTGGCCCTTCATGTTCGTTACGCATCATCTCATGAACCTTGTTTGGTCATGGCTCTTCTCCTCGGCCATTAAACTTTGTTCTCATCATTCCACCAATTACCGATGATGTTGCTAATCGCTGGAACCCTCCTCGATCATCCACTGTACACCTGGAACCAACCACAACCCGCTATTTTTATGGCATAGACGTGCTATGGATATACATGTCCGTTATATTTCAGGGTTATTCTTTATGGATTAGATCATGTTGTACGATAATGAAATTTCATGTTGAGTGCATATAAAGTCATATATAGTTTAAATGCATCTTGGTCATAGAATATCATCCCAACATAGACATCACTCCCATTGTTATTAAAACAATCACATACACATGATATTGAAATAATTATCTGCTAACAACTCAAGAAAAGTAAAAAGAAATTAATTAACGCTTTTCTCATATGAACAATTATTAGACTGCCAACAATTATTTAACTACCAACAATTATTGTACGACTCACAATTATTATATCACTAACTCGTTTGAATACCAAATAAAAATGTAGAAAATAAAAATAATTGTAACAAACTAAACACATTGTTATTTGTTAATCAATTGATTAAACGATATTATTAAACGGATGACCACATTATTTCATGATTAATAACTTATTTATTTGTATCACATACCTTCTCAAGAAGAATCATCCAACGGGTTTGTGTCTTCACCGAAGAAATTTTCCTTCAGACTCGGTTGTCCTATTTTCAAATTGAAGTACTCATCAAATACCTTTCCTTTCTCCTTATCGATTGTAGTTGATGGAATTATTGCTCGTGCGTCTGTGTTTGAACAGTTACCGATATCACAAACTTCTGTGGCAATATAAACACGTTTAAAATTGAATCAAAAGTAGTTTGTATAGTTGATATTTTTATGTTATATAAAAGTGAATCTGTGGAAATTACCGACTGAATACAAATTTGGTGTGAAATCGTCTTGATCGTCATGGCTTGCATGTCCGATTTCCATTCATGGGGATGTGTGTTGCTGTCATCTTCATCCAACTGAATGATTTCATCATCATGACTTGTGGCTACATCATCCATGAAACAAAACTCGCTTGACGAGATAGAGGACGATTGTGTTTCTGTTAAGGGATTTATGATGTCGTTTGTAGAGACTACTCCACTTAACACAAGATGGATTTTGTTTATGAAAATCATTTCCTCGACTGTATATATTTCCTCCAAGACTCTCGGCTCGCATGAATAACACCACCTGCCATCAAATCTAAATGCAGACCAAATTATTGTAGAAATCATTAAAATATCGGATAATATTTTTTTATATACTAACATAAGCTTACCTCAGTAATTTTTTTTTTGATCGTCTAAAGCCTTTTGCAATTGATGTATTGCGTTTGAATTCACGTCACTGGTGAAATTACCTTTTTTTAAAACTTGTATCTCTCAACTTGATACAATCCCACCATAACGCACAAAACCAGTTCTTCAGCTTGAAACCTGACATGAAATTTTTCACCTCATCATCAGTTGATATGTCGACTAGAGGACCATGGATACCATTTGACACCAGCAACCACTCTGGAGATTTGTATGTTAAAGCGATAGGTGTATGGTTATCCATTTCATATCGACTTCTCACCAACACCACGTGGGATGTGTATGTTTCATTTTTTGGAGCTTTATGCCGTAGTTTATGGCTGCTGCTTCACTCCTGAAAACTCAATCTCCACATTCACCTCTCTCTCAAACACTGTGTATGAGATTCACAAGTCGCATTATCGCTAAATCTCATTTTTACATTAAAGAAAAAACTATTTCTCCGTTACAAACAATTATCAACCAGTAAATACGATATTCATTACCAATAGGAATAACATTCAAAGATCCTCAGAAGGTTAGATTTGAATATGCATATAAAGTTTAAAAACCATATGTAAAAAAACTACATGACAAAAAGGTTGTTGAAAACCTCCGGAGATATCTCTCCATCTTAAATATCAACATTTATGTGGACCATAAAAAATCTTAAACTAACTTTAAAATACTTTTCATAAATATTATCTCCAAGATTTGATATTTATTTCAGCAAAAACACATGTCGATTTAGAATATAGGGTAGTGCTTGGTATGTCGATGCTGTCTAACCCAAAAAACGTTACTCTATTCTTAGTTTATATATCAACGATAATTATTTTACGGGTGATAAAATAATATATATTCGGTTAATTTCTAGTATAACATTATACATATGTATACCTATATTATATATATATATATATATATATATATATATTTATCAAATCTATTTGAAATATTTCATTTAATGCGTCTGCGGCTACGATATCTCCATAGATATTGCCTACGATGAACAATAACGTATTCCGTTATAGTTACACTGGTTGCATCAGATCTTATCGATATGAATTGACGTTTACCAACTAGAGTATCGGTAATTTACGTCTCCTACTCTACAGTAAAAATAGTCGTTTGAATCTCGTGATCATTTCACTAATTTTTCGAAATTTTTGGTATATCTAACTAATTAATCATAGAATAATCACATGGTATTCTTAAAGATCCAAAAATATTATGTATTCTTTTGCATAAGAACTGGTTAAGTTGTTCTTAAAGGTCATAATGGTTTTGGTATTTTGGTGGATGATTCCACTGATGTTTTGATACAAAGCAAATATTATTTTGATTCGTTGATAAAAGTGAGATTGTTAAGAAAGATACATAAATATTACACATTTGAGCGATACATCGTCAACATCTTTGAAATCTGCTATTAATTATTTGATTCCTAAGTATAAATAGAGAAAAGATTATGAGGAAACAAGTAACATGACTTTGAAATTTTTGGACTAATAACATTTATCTCAAAGGAAATCGATATATTGTATCTAAATTGTATTTGATAATATAAATAATATTGAATACTGGTTAAAGTCAATATTTGACAACTACCCAATTTAAAATTATATAAATATAAAAATTAGAAAATTTATGGAAGTGACACAAGATGATAAACCATTTATCCAATTCAATTTAATATGCATGCTCACATAACTATTAATGTAATCTCTGAATCATGTTCATGTACCTTTTATGTATTCATATTCACGGTCTCACATCTCAATAACTATCTCAAATGATACATTTCGCTTGTTATAACTTTGCAATATCTAATTCATAACCGGTCGACAACATTTCGATAGTCTCGAACCATGTTTCAGCACATTATAGTAATGGACTCATAGTTCAACAATCTCGGTCATCACAATTGTTTTATAGATTTTTTTTTGAAATAATTTTTTATTAAAGTTAGATGAAATCATGAGTATCAAAAATCTAATGAAAAACCGTAAAAAAATCAATATAACTATCCCTCCACTCTCATCAACAACATAAATTACATCCGTCGAAAAATCTTTTTTATATAAACCATTCATTGAGAATTCGTTAGAATTTTATCTCTTCGAAAATGCACTTCGCGGGAATCCATCAAAAGTATATCTCTTGGATAATCGTTGGAAACATATTTCTCACAAATCCCTCCGGAAATCCTCGGATCAATTCGCTTCATTCAAAAACTCGTGGCGATTACTTTCCGATGGTTTTTTGAAAAAAATTCCACCGATTGATATGTTCTCAGAATCTATCAGATGATTTTTTCCTTCGAAAATTCTTAAATTTTTTTTGATATATTCTAATTCTTGATGAAATAGTCGGTAGACATGTCTAGTGACAAAACCTGAAGTTCATCCCGGTTCGGTCTTGAAAAATAATAGGCTAAAAAAATTGGACCTTTTTTTTAGTTGATTTAGCCATATAATATGAAGTAAAAATTGTTTCATTTGTGTGTAATTAGAAACGGGCATGTATTTAATTAGGTTTCACCATCCATTATGTGAAAAGCAAAAAAAAGTGAAACTTTTAACTTTTTTAAATTATTTATTACATATAAAGTTTTTATTAGTGAGCATAAAAATAGAAGAAGATGATGCAATAAAATGGTTTATTTGTTCAATAGGACAGTTTTTTGAAAGAGTTGTGTTTTGATGGTCTGCAGCAACAAGTCGTATGGGTTCTAAAAGATGCACAAATCGATTCTGTGTAGCCTTTCGATTTGCAAAATTGATCGCAAGTGTCAGTACATGGTCCAAAACAATCAGCATCACGAGGGAACTTCCCACTTGATTGTACTGCAAAATAATAAATATTAGTTAGGAAATATAAATGTAAAACCAAATAAGATAAGTTATATTTATATATTTTTAATCAATTTTACAACTAAGAAAAATAAGCTTAAATAATTAGAGAATTTTGAAAATAATAATAATGAGAATGCTTCATTTACCAGCAACCAACAACATAATTATTGTGATGGCACAAACAACATTAATTGATCTGATCTTGTTCATGTTTTCTTCAGAGATATTATATTTTGAATGTTTCAACGTTTTATGTTTTGATAGTATTATACATTGGGATCCAATAGATCTTTATATAGTTAATCAGCCGTATAAATTCTTTACTATAATAACAAAGCTCTTGAAATTTGACTAGAAATGATTTTTTAAAAGTTTGACTACAAATTTATAGTAGGAAACTAAATTTTATATAAGGAAAATTGACTATATGTAATATTAAATTTGATTATAATGAAATAGAAATTTGAATATTTGTAAGGAAATATATTACTAGTAATAAAAGTTGATGATATATCTCTCTAAAGATGTTCACATAGGATTTTAAACATTCAATTAATAATTTCCACAAAAATGAAAATTACCAAAACTAAGTTTATCTTAATAGTGGTAAAAGTATATTTTTGTATTTATGTTTCCTATTTTTTCTTCCTAATTTCCATTTTTAAAAAGTTTTTTTAAACACATATAATCCTAAAAAATTGAACATTTTGGATTAAACCTACACAGATTGGAGAGTGTATGACGGCTTAATTATACTTTTTTCTTAACCAAATTTTGTCCATAAAACTAGATCAATTGTACAAAGAGAAGTAAAATAATGGGATGATTTTGCAATCAATTTGTGATTCTATTACAACTGTGCACATATAGTTGCATATTTATCGCACTTCTAGGACTAAAAATTGTTATAACAAATTAGTCGTAATTTGCGATCAAACTCCGATCAATATGCAACCATTTTGAAACCATTTTGCGACAATTTTACGACTATTTTGCGACCATTTTACGACCATTTTGCAATCAAGTTATGTAGTCACTGTGTAGTCACTCTTTTGCAATTACTATGCGATTACATATGTTGTAGTCGCACATTAGTCACATATTAGTCACATTCACATAAAACTCTTACTTAGGTAGTTCCGTTTGATGAGATTCGGCTTAAGGTGTGCTTTTGTATCTAGTGGGCTTTTGCATCCGGTGATTCTTTCTTGATCACGATGCAATTGCTCTTATCCTGGTTGATTGGCATGATCAGTAGCAAGTAACTACATTTCAAATCATCATCGAGCCTTGATCTTTTGGAATAGAGCTCCAATTTCTCTAAGTTGAGTTTTGATTTCTTTATTTCTTGGCTTAAATCTCATATTCGAGTTTTTTTCTTTTGATTTTTCTAGATCACATTTCTTCGATAGTTCTAATTTGTCTCTACGATCAATATATGTGGTTGATTCGAGTTTCTGCTTCATGTTTCATGTGTGATTTTTGCCTCCATATCTCAATTTAAGCTTAAATCGATTTAAATGGTGAAACTAAAAGGAAATTCCAACAAATGATCAACTACACCAGATTCGTGGAAGATTTCATCGCCAAAGGTTCGTGATGTTGTTGGAACTCGGTTTTATGGAAGTGGTTGTTGATTATTTTCCGGTGAGTTTTCCAGTGAAAACATTCTTCGGAATAACTAGTTTTAGTGAATGATGTGATCATCGCTATGAGCACTATATCGTAGTGTACTCTGATGTCAAAACCGGAGTTCGTTTGAATAAGAAATGAAAGTAAATGAAAAAGGATGGGTTATTATTAACCACATGGTTGAAATGGTTAAATAGCTACCTTGGGAGAAGAATCAAGGTGGAAAAGTCATGCCCATGCTGCACATAGTCTTGGCAACCACACCAAACAGTCATGCCCATGCTGCACACAGTCTTGGCAACCACCCCAAACAGTCATGCCCATGCTGTCTCCTCTCTTCTCATTGGTTGTTGACAGGCTCCTCCTCTATTCAAACTCATCCACAAGTTTGAATTCGGTTTCTTTTGTGTTCACATTGTAAATCCTCTATAAAAGGGCTGTAAAGACTCAATGTATAATATACTCTTAGGAGATTCTTCTCCATAAGTCTAAGTCATTTCTCATTTCTCATACTTCTCTTTGAGTTTTCAGATTCAATTCTTCACATTTCTCCTCTATAATCTCAATATTCTTACATGGTATCAGAGCATAAGATCATTCTCTTAACTTTTCTACTCAAATCTCTCAGTTTCTAATCTAAAATTCTGTCAAAAATCTCTCAGTCTTTAGACTAAAAACTCACGGTTTCATTCAACCATAAAAGCTGCTTCTTTGAGCTCTTCAAAGCCTAAGAATGGAGGATACAGTTCAAATTAGTTCCAGCCTGAAACCTACGGTGATAGCAGTAGTTCTCAAAGGCTTGAACTACACATTATGGTCAAGAACCATCAAGACAGCCATTTGTGGCAAAGGACTTTGGAATCACATCTTGGAGGATAATACTCCATCTATAGATGATCCAAAGGAGAAGAAGGATGAGGCAACAGAAAAGAAGAAGCTAGGTGGTTCCAAGAAGATCAATCAGTCCTTGGATTCCTCCAAAATTCATTGGACCCATCCATTCTTGAAGCTTATTCACATTGTGAAACTGCCAAGTCTCTTTGGGACACTCTCAAGAGGGTGTATGGGGATGTTTAAAACCTCAGCCGTGTGTATGAGGTTAAGAAGGCTCACAATGATCTACACCAAGAGGATATGGAGTTCACAAAATTCCTGGGCAAGTTCCAGTCAACATGGTCCGAGCTTGACATGTTGAGACCAAGTTCTATGGATCCAAAGGTGCTTAATGAAAGGAAGGAACAAGACAAGATATTTGGGCTCCTTCTCAACCTAAATCCAGCCTTTAAGGATGTGATTAAGTCCATCCTGAGAGAGCCAAAACTCCCTGATTTCGAAGAGGTGTGCTCACGGATTCAAAGGGAGCAAGGCAACATTGGTTTGTTTGGTGGTAAAGGAGAACTAGTCATGGCCAACAAAAGCGTGTTTAAGCAAGAGGATAGGAAGAGTGTGATGTGTGAGCATTGTAAGAGGAATGGCCACATCAAGGACAAGTGCTGGATACTTCATCTCATCTCAAGCCAAACCGGTTCAAGGATTCAAAGGCTAACATCTCTCAAATGGTTGCGACTGAACCGGCAAGTTCATCCAACCAAGGAGGGGAGCTAGCTATGAATGTATCCATGGAGTATGTTAAGCAGAGTGACTTGGAGGATCTCATCAAGGCCTATGCCTCAAAACTCTCCGGTATCACACTCTACTCCCATAAATCGCTTGATAAACCAGATCATAAGTTGGTAGTGGATTCAGGTGCTTCTCACCATATGATTAGCAATGCTAGGTTGTTAAAGAACATTGAACCATGTCTAGGACCAGTAACTATAGCTGATGGTAAGGGTATTCCAATTGAAGGAACCGGAAAATTAAGACTATTTGACAAAGAAACTAATGCATTCTTTGTACCTAAATTTAAGTCTTATCTAGTTTCTGTCAAAAAGGCTACTAAAGACCTCAATTGCAATGTTACATTTGGGCCTAACAATGTTTACTTTCAGGATATTAAGAGTGGTAAGATACTTGGAGGTGGTGTAACTCAAGATGAGCTCTATGTTCTTGAAGACCCTCCAAGCAATTTGGATCCCTTAGCTTTCAAATCCTGTGTTTTTGCTAATAAAGATGTCTTATGGCATGCTAGATTAGGACATCCTCATGCTCGTGCTTTAAGCTTAATAATTCCTAATGTCGCTTATGATCACTCAGTTTTGTGAGGCTTGTATCCTTGGCAAACATTGTCGTGTTGTTTTCCCTAAATCGTCTACAATTTATGAGCATTGCTTTGATTTAGTACATTCCGATGTTTGGACCTCACCTTACATGTCTAGAGATATGAATAAATACTTTGTGACCTTTATAGATGAGAAATCGAAATATACATGGGTTACATTACTTCCATCTAAAGATAGGGTTATGAGGCATTTATAAACTTTCATCATTATGTTACTAATCAAATCAATGCCAAGATCAAAGTGTTAAGATCAGATAATGGAGGGGAATACACAAGTCAAAGATTCAAAGCTCACTTAAACAAA